>LR812521.1:43300493-43362993 GCA_903798195.1 Danio kyathit | reverse complement strand
CTTAGTTGCTGCAGTAAACAAAGCAGCATGATGTCAAATTTAGCAGGATTTCATTGATTTCATAAACTACACAACATCCTGATATTACAGATTTAATTCAGGCAAACTTTAGCATACAACCACACATTGCTTAATCAAAAGTGATATAAAATTTAATACCTTGCAAAATAGCACTTAAGACTTTTTAATACTTTAAGGGCCTTAAATTATTGATTTATAAACTTGTATTACTTTAAGACCCGCGGACACCCTGAAGTATATTACTGATCACAAATTACATTAGATTGAAGTAACACATAAAGTAATGATTAAATAATTTTAGGTAATATATAACCACTTTTGAATTACTTCTGATCCAATTTTTCATGAACTCTTCAGTCCCCAGAATTAGAGAGATAGACACTAGCAAACTATAGTTTAGGCACTAGGAAACTAATATAAACTTTCAACTATTTAAATAGTTACTAATATTTAAGTGGCTAGTGACAAGAATAATGAATAACATGGTACAGTTTATAGTAAAGTACAGTATAATAACCAGTGCCATCATTTTAATAGCAAAATTGGAATACATTTGGTGATTTGGCAAGCAGTAAATATTTATGATTCCCAGTACTGAGTTGTGGCTGTAAGGGTATCCGCTGTGTAAAACATATGCTGAATAAGTTGGTGGTTCATTCCGCTGTGACGACCCCTGATGAATAAAGAAACTAAGCCGGAGGAAAATGAATGAATGAATGAATATGCCAATGAATGGGTGGAAAGAGCATTCAAACACATCTGATTTTTCAACTTAAGCAACTCTATGTCAAAATGTTTTCATTTATTGTCTGTATTTTAATAATATACACTTAACCTTTAAAAAAAACTGTTAGAGAGATTAAGAAGATGCTTTTTACTATAGAATTATCATTGTTACTATTTTATCTATTGTGATAACATTCGATCTGTTCATAATTGTTCAAACTTTAGGACTATAAATGAAAGTTTTAATCAATCCTCACATCATTTCCTCATTCTGGTCTGTTTATCTCTGTGTCTCCCTCTTGGTGAAGGGAAATCCCTCGGTGTTGCGTTGATATTTCATCAGATGTTGTGTTGTCAGGTTGACACCTCTTCAAATCACTAACAATATCCGTCTTTCATTCATTGCATTTAATGCAGATTTTCAAACCAAACATAGCTTTTGCTTTATATCCAACCCCCCACACAGATGAATAAACCAGAAAGTCACATTTAAATACAACACTACGACTGATAAATTTGTTATAGGTGATAAAAAAAATGATAAAAACATAGCCGGATTAGCTTTGGTTAGGTTGCCAGCTGCAAGCACTCCGTGGACAGCACGTAAAATCGTGAAAATGTCAAAATGTTAGGCGCATTAGAGAACAGGATTAAAGCAGTCACCTCAATATTTCAACGTACTGTCATGTTATTATAATGCAATTTTAGTAAACTCACGAATTGACTGCGACTAAGCTGACACTGTTAAAGGCCTACCTTGCTGGAAAAGTCGATGCCGAGATCCACGGTCTCGCCGTTGAACATGTCCCCGTCATCGAAGCACTCCGACTCGTCATCATCGCCGCATCCCCGGCCTGGAGCGAACATGCTAGCGGGAACAACAGACTCTGGTAACCCCATGGCCCCAGGATTAAAAACCGGATCCGTCGTTGTTAACGATGCCATCTCTCGGGCAGCGGTTATTAAAATTTAGCTTAAACAACTTTAAAACGATGCGACTTTTGGGGGAACAATTGTAAGCTGATACAGCACAAACACATTCAGACTGTAACGCCGCTCACCGCTAGGCTAAAACCTGCCGCGTCGAGATAAACAAGTATCGCTACATATTACTGCTATCAGAACAACATGCTAAACTGATAATCGGGTAGACTGAAATCAGACTGTTCCTGACTTCGCACGTTTACGTGTTTGTTTAAATATGTTCAGAAAATGAGTCATGAGTGTTTTTCTCCTGCTCATGAATTATTCACCCGCATCCTGACCAATCGTTTTCTCCAGAACCACATTCATGTGCAGTATTAGCCAATGAAAAATCGTGGGCGGTGCATATATTTACTTGATTAAAATATAATTACATACAAATGATGCAATCTTTACTTTGGAAGTAGCAAGGTTTGTTTCTGTACACGCTTAAGTAAACAGAAACAGAACAAAATAAAGATAAATATTTACAATTACAATATAAACTGGGGAAAATACAATTAAAATTATAATAATGATGCATATCAGCGGATCACCATACTATTTAAAACCATATATGATTTAGAACCATGACAGTGAAAACACTTTAGTTGATGCAACTGTGTGAGGTACCAGTGAAATCACGTGCTGGAACAAAACATGTAGGATGACTATCTTTAAAAAAATGTCTTCACATTGTTATGTAAAATGTAATCTAACTAAATTAAATTACAAAGAGTTTTAGACAGTATTCTCTGAATAATGTTAACTGTGAGCTAACTTCAGTCATCCTTACCTTTGATTATGTACCCTATGTAAATCTAAGTAGTGTACCCTACTTCTATTTATAATGTAACCTTATAGTTTATATCAAAGCTGACAGCCAGCATTTACCAGAATATACAGGTTACTCAATCTATATAGAAAGCACAGCAAATATATATATATATCAGTGGCGGCTGGTGTTAAAAAATGTGGGGGGGGCGCAAACACCAGAAAAAAATGTAACTGTTGGTAAAGTAAGAGTGTAAAAGCCATTTTTCAGGTGATGTATCAAAAAACAAAAATATGACTAAAGCATACAATAAATGCATCACAAATCAGTTCATTTTAGTTTAATTTGGGTTTATTATCAGTAATGAAGTAATCAAGATAATCAGTAAACACACACAGACACACATAAATGTTGCCTAATCAATGGCCAGCAGCACTACTTGAAAAATTATTTTGCTCTCCTTTTTTTCTGGCTTGCAAATTTCTCAATGACCATTTGGTTAACGTCAGTCATCTCTGTCACCAGTCTCTTCTCTATTGACAGCATGGCCTATGCATTCAGCCTCTCTTGCGTCATGCTGTTTTAAACAGCAAACACAGAAAACAGTAAAGGCATGACTTACATCACAACCTGCCAGCCAACTCCGTTTGTCATGACAAGTGCTGGAAAAGCCCCGAGTGTACGCGCACTCGCGATCACTTGACTACTGAATTTGCAAGGAAGGTCGATCTGGTCCAAGCTCCTTGATTCTTTTTTTTCTTCATCCAAACGCCTTGTGAACGGATATCTTTGCAAAGATACAATGGAATTTTCCTTCATCTCGAGAAATTGCACTTGCTTTCACTATGATTAATAGTCGTCAGTTAACTGAGGAGCTGCTGCTGAGTGAATGGTGTAAGTGAGAATGGTCCAATCACATAAGGCCAATCATATAAAAACAAATATGATTCGTTCTAACAACAAAAATGGGAGGGTTCGGGACGCAGAGCGCTGCGCCCCAAGGACAATTTAAAACTGGCCAATTAGAGCTTATCGTCATATCACGTGCATTGCAAAAGTTTGTGTACCTACATAGACACTCATTAGTCCAGCGCCCCGCACACATATGAAAAAATATTGTTCATACAATTTTTTTAAATAAATATTAGTATGACTACAATAAATGTTATAATTAAATCAATTTATTTAGTTAATATTTGTGATAATAAATATTTACATATTAAAGGGGTCTATTTTGAAGGGGGCGGCGCCCCAGCGCCCTCTATTGACCAGCCGCCACTGATATATATATATATGTACCTGTGGTACAAGTGAATTGGTACATGTGTTAGGCTAAATTGTCCGTAGTGTACGAGTGTGAGGAGAGTTTTTTCTTTTTTTTCTTTTTTCTTCAGTTTGCCTACAGAGCAAACAGGTCTGTGGATGATGCAGTCAATATGGGACCGACCAGACCAGGGACCTATGTGAGGATCTTGTTTGTTGACTTCAGCTCGGCTTTTAACACTATCATCCCAAAAATTCTCCTGCCCAAATAACTCAGCTCTCTGTGCCCACCTCTGTCTGTCAGTGGATCAACAGCTTCCTAATGGACAGGCAGCAGCTGGTGAAGCTGGGAAAATTCTCATCCAGTACCCGCACAATCAGCACTGGCGCTCCTCAGGGGTGTGTCCTCTCCCCAACTGCTCTTTTCCCTGTATACGAATGACTGCTCTTCGAAAGACTCCTCTTTCAAGCTCCTAAAGTTTGCAGACGACACCACATTTATCGGCCTCATTCAGGACGGTGACGAGTCTGCTTACAGACAGGAGGTTAAGGAGCTGGCTGTCTGGGGCAGTCTTAACAACCTGGAGCTCAACACGCTCAAAACAGTGGAGATGATAGTGGATTTCAGGAGAAACCCCCCTGCTCTCCCCCCACTGAGCATCATGGACAGCATTGTGGCAGCAGTGGAGTCTTTCAGGTTCCTGGGCACCACCATCTCTCAGGACCTGAAGTGGGACACTCACATTGACTCCATTGTCAAAAAAGCTCAACAGAGGCTGTACTTTCTTCATCAGCTGAGGAAGTTCAACCTCCCAAAGAAGCTGCTGAAACAGTTCTACACCTCCATCATTGAATCAGTCATCTGCACATCAATAACTGTCTGGTTTAGCTCAGCTACCAAATCTGACCTTCGAAGACTCAGTCGAATAGTTTGGACTGCCGAGCGAATCATTGGTACAACCCTCCCTACTCTCCAAGAACTGTACTTATCCAGAGAGAGCAGAAGGGCTGCCAAAATCACTCTGGACCCCTCACACCCAGCACACTGCCTCTTTGAACTTTTACCTGCTGGTCGATGCTATAGAGCACTGTGCACCAGAAAAGCCCGACACAGAAACAGTTTATTTTCTCAGGCATTACATGTCATGAACACTTGATCATAATAATTGTGGAACCAATATCACTACCTGCTATACACTTTTATACACATATACTGTACACTTATTTAACAACACACTTTACATGCCAACATAACAGCTGCACATATTATGTTGTATATAGTAATATAGCTGTACATACACTTGTCAATTTGTATATTTGCATTCACTACTTTTTAAAATATATTTATTATCTGTTTTTTTTAGTACTGTCTCTGTAATTCTGTCGCACTGTAGAAGCTCTGTCACGAAAACAAATTCCTCATATGTGTGAACATACCTGGCAATAAACCTCTTTCTGGTTCTGATTCTGAGTGTGTATATATGTTTCCCAGAGATGGGTTGCAGCTGGAAGGGAATCCGCTGCATAAAACATGTGCTGAATAAGCTAACAGTTCATTCTGCTGTGGCGACCCCAAATTAATAAAGGGACTAAGCTGAAAAGAAAATGAATGAATGAATGAATGAATGAATGAATATATATATATATATATATATATATATATATATATATATATATATATATATATATATATATATATATATATATATATATATATATATATATATATATATATATATATACATATATAATAAATAAGTATAATAATACACAAACAAAACGTAAATAAATACTCGCAAATCAGTTATAAAAATCAATAGAAAAACAACAATAATATAATAAAATGAAATTAACCTCTTTGGTCTGATTTGTTCAATCATTTTTAACAACACAGCATATGTTGATATTGTCTGATGGTGTCAATTGTCATATGACATGCAGGTAAACAAACATCTCAGAGTTTACTTTTAATATATATTGCTTTTTAATATATTACTTATTTTAATATTATGTTATTATTATTTTACTTTTTTATAATTGTTTCTTTTTCATCTCACAAATTTTACTTAAAAAAAAAATCCGGAATAAACCTGTTTTAAGTTGTCCTATATGTCTCTTGAGCCAAGAAGCAAAAGCATGTTTTAGTGGACTAAAAGTTTCTCCAACCAGTTTATGTTGAGTTGCTTTAGTAAAAGCACAAAAAAGTATGCAACTGGCCAGAACAATGGACAGAACAATCAAATCTGACACAGTGCTAATAAAAGTGCTCTTTAAGCATTGCAGTTAGTTGTTAGAGTGTAAAATTCTCATTTAGCTTTACTCTACCAGCTAAACATGGTGTTTGTCAGATAAGAGCAGTGTTTCTCAACCACGTTCCTGGAAGACCACCAGCACTGCACATTTTCCAGGTCTCCTTAACCAAACACACCGGATTCAGGTCATCAGCTTATTATCATAGACTGAAAGACCTGTAATGGGTGTGACAGACAAAGGAGACATCTAAGACATGCAGTGCTGGTGGTCCTCCAGGAACATGGCTGCAGAAACAGTGACTTAAAAAATAAATTAAAAAAAATATTTAACTAACTCAGTAGTCTTCACAACAATCAATAAAATTTTTGATGACAACATTTTCTAGTTCAAGTCTTTGACAGTAAGCTTAAATGCCTTAAAGAGAAAGCATGTCATTTTGTCAAAGTTGCAAAGATTGACTGGATGATTGGGACACTTTGCTGCATTTCAGTTTACATCTGACCACCAGATGGCGGAAGAGGAGTGTCAGTAAAATAGCAAGCTAAGCGTTTAAGTATAGAGTAAATAAGGAATGTCTAATGATAAGTAGTGTCTATTTTAAAAATTGCTTACAATTAAACAATACTTACAAGCACTAAATAAATACCAGCAGCTAATAAATAAGAGCTATTTAATGGAAAATATATTAGCAGCTAAGAAATTTTAAAACAGCTTGAAGCTATCAATTACATATGTGACTGAGATTGGCTACCAAAAGAATGCGGGGCTTTTCTGTCAAAACCAGGTCAAAACATATGGGAACCCCAGTGTGACGATTCAGTTGTGTGGTAAGATGCAATGCAATTAGCAAAAAGTTAGATAAGATAACTATTGCTTTTCGACAAAAAAAAACGATGAATATTCTGTGATACAGCTGCCAAATTTGTAAAAATGTTGAATAAATCAGCTATTTTAATTAAATAATGAGGCAATAAACTTTTTGCCATTTTTCACCATATGCACACAATCTTAATTATATTTTTAAACATTTTTTTCTTTGCCATTTTGGTTTAGTTATTATTATTTAGGCCTAATTTGAATAATTTCGCCTACTCGTCGATTTAACTGAAATAAAATGTATATTACACTTTATAGTCAAATCCACTGCCCTGTTTGTACAGTAGCCTATTACTGACAGTGGCATCGAGAGGTGGGTCAGTTTTTACTTGTCTTGTCATTGGGCAAATGTTCATGCGCTGCCCCGCGCGCACCGTAACAAACCAGAGCCCAACATAAACTGTCAGTAACGATGCTTTCTCTCGTCCTTTGCGTCCTGTTTGCACTTCAGCGCTTTGTTCTCCAAAGTGCATCAGAGTACTCGTCCAAATCCGAGCTGGATTACGAATTCGGCGACTATCGAGGCAAGTTCTGCATGGACGATCAAGGATTTGTTTATGGCATCGGTCAGGTTTATTACCCGGGTTCCACAGCGTGTCCATGCACCTGCACAGAGGACGGTCCCGTGTGTGTCAGACCCAAGTGCCCGCGGATACACCCGAGATGCACGCGCATCAAATACAAGTCCTGCTGTCCCGTGTGTGAAGCGGTCAGTAAAGTTTGCTTGTTCCGCGGCAAAACTTACAGAGTGCTGGAGGAATTTAGGGTGAGTATGACCTTTTTCAGGTCTTCTTTTCTTTTTCGTTCTTATTTAATTTAGGCCTATTTATTTAGTACTTATTTATTTAGCCGTATGTATGCAGTCTACCTAAATGTATGTAATAAGCATACACATGACGTCACAGTTTTCACAAAATCATCTTTTTGCTCTCTATTTTTATTTCATAATTTTTTTTACTGTCTTTTGGTGTTTATTAATTAATTAATTAATTGATTCATTTACTTACTTATTAGGCATATGTATGTAGGCTACCTGTTTGTTTTAATAACAAACATATCGAACCTACACAAAACAGACAATGATAGTATCAATGATAATAACTTGACAGATCAAGTTAAATAATATTATAAACACATATAAAACAGTAAAAAAAGGGAAAAAAATAAATAAATAAACATACACAGCTAGAGCAGGGGTGTCCAAACAGGGGGGGGGGGGGGGGGGGGGGTTCCTGGAGAGTTTAGCTTCAACCCTTATTAAACACACCTAAAGCAGCTAATCAAGCTCTTACTGGATATACTAGAAACATCCTGGCAGGTGTGTTGAAGCAAGTTGGAGCTAAACTCAGCAGGACATTGGCCCTCCAGGACCAAGTTTGAACATCCCTGAGCTAGAGGAAAGGACATGTATGTAGCCTACCTGTATAGGCTAATTACTGTAAACATGTCATCATCATTTTCACAAAGTCATGTATTTTGTAGGCTATAGTTACCCTTTTTGCAGTTTTATATTCAATAACTTTATTATCATAAACATTTCACGTTTGAAACATGTTTTAAAAGGTAAACAATCAAGTGTCATTGTGTAAACAAACTGCCAACATGCATTTAAAAATGTTCATTTTAAAATTGTTGTCATGCAAACACCCTGAAGCACAGAAACATAAATAAAAATAGCATGAATCTGACAAATTTGTGTTCTTTATATTTATTCTTCTACAAATCACAGCTTCAGGAATATTAAACAAACTAAAAAAAAATTTATATTTTAAAAATGTCTTGCCATTATGTGAGAAATTCATGTTTTTTCCTGTTCTGTCAATTAATAATAATAATAATAATGCCCTAATTGCATTTTGAAGCAATTAAAAGTGGTTCTTGTTTACAACAGTTGTCACCCTGTGAGCGCTGCCGGTGTGAGGTTAACAAAGAAGTTTACTGCACCATATCCGGCTGTCCGGCTTTGCATTGTGTAAATCCTGTATACGAACCCAACCATTGCTGTCCGGTGTGCAAAAGTGGTAAGAGTTTACACATGAAACATCACATGTGCATTAACAATTTACCCTAATTCTTTTCTAAACATCATCACATGCACCTTTTAAACTGTTGTGCAACTCTTGAGGATCAATGGGAAAGTTACAAAGGTTATGCCCTGTCCATTAATTGATTTGTGCTCGATTACAGCATACTTCTGGGTGATGTCATGGAAAAAGAGTGATGCAACGGAACTGTTCGATAGATTGCTTACTACCATGCGGGGTATAAATAGGAACTAGATCATGGCGTGCTGGGATGGCACAGGCACTATGGGGCATTGGGCCATCCCTGACAACAGAAGGCAAGAGCTGGACAGATTGTGTGTGATAAGTTTGTTCATGTAGAAATAAGAAAGTAATGTGCGGAGATTTCAACACACGCATATATTGAGTATGTTATGCATTTGTGCAGTGCTCATTCTGACAAATTTGCACATTTTGGTTTAACTAAGTAGTCGCCATCTTAATTAAAAAGCCATTTAACTTTAGTTTTATCTTACTTCTGGGTTATGGTTAGGTTTAGGATACCTAAGCTTTTTAGTCAACTTAATATGATAAGATCCACATCAGAGATAAATCTAAGAGGTATGGTTAAATTAAACATTTCCACACACATCATATACAGTTGAAATCAGAATTATTAGCCCCCTTTTGATTTTTTTTCCCTTTATTAAATATTTGCCAAATGATGTTTAACAGAGCAAGGAAATTTTCACAGTATGTCTGATAATATTTTTTGTTTCTGGAAAAGTCTTATTTGTATTTGTCAAGTGTTTTGAACAATATCTAGTAAAATATTATTTACTGTCATCATGGCAAAGATAAAATAAATAAGTTATTAGCAATGAGTTATTACAACTATTATGTTTAGAAATATGTTGAAAAAATCTTCTCTTCGTTAAACAGAAATTGGGGAAAACATAAACAGGGGGGCTAATAATTCAGGGGGGCTAATAATTCTGACTTTAACTGTACATTCCTATGAAAGCATAAGTTGACCTAAATATAGTTACACTTATGTAAATAGGTGATGTGAAGGTTTGAGACACAATTTTAACTGTTGTTCCTCTTAAAATCTCCTCTCATTAAGACACAAGAACTTGGGCTTCAGTAAAATAGCAGCCTTATACTACCTATACAACACATATATGTGGCAAAAGTTGTATTAGTTAATGCATTTGCAAGCATTGCAAAATGTTAATTGTGCATTAACTAATGTTAACTAGCATGATTTATCATTTTAATAAGACTGAAAAATGCTGAACAAGTATTGTTCATTAGTTCATCTCAGTAAATACAATAACTAACATGAACTAATGAAACCTTATTTTAAAGTGTGACAAATTTTATTTAAACCCAGCTGTTGGTTTTGTTAGTATTTTATGCAAATTTGGGTCAAAACAACCCTTTTTTATGAATAAATATGTGCATTTTTAGAGCATGCAATATACTTAATTATTTCAAAAAGGAGTATTAAATTACAAATTAATATTGGTGTAAATTACAGAGGTTTATCATTTTTATAGTTTTTTTTTTAGTCTTTGTAATGGAATTTTTATTCAGGAATTAAAGAAATAGATTATTTAAATTGAGTAAAGAAATTAATGAACTTAGAAAATGATACAAAATTGTTCATATAATTGATGGAAATTTCAAATTGTCTCTTCAAAATCATTTAGGAATTACATGAATCACATAAAATAAAACATCTAGTCGCCATCTTAATTAAAAATCAGTTTACCTTAAGTTTTGTATTACTTCTGGGTTATGGTTAGGTTTAGGCTATAAGCTTTTTAGTCAACTTAATATCATAAGATCCACATCAGAAATAAACCTAAGAGGTATAGTTAAATTAAACATTTCCACACACATCAAATGCTCCCTATGAAAGCAGTAGTTGACCTGTAAATATAAGTGATGTGAAGTAAAATAGCAGCCTTATACTACCTATATAACACATATATGTGGTAAAGCGTGTATTAATTAATAAAAAAGTAGTATTATTGTTAGTTAATGCATTTGCAAACATTGCAAAATGTTAATTGTGCATTAACCAATGCTAACTAGCATGATGTATAATTTAATAAGGCATTAGTAAATGTTGAACTATGATTAAAAATGCTGAACAAGTATTGTTCATTAGTTCATCTTAGTATATACATTAACTAACATCAACTAATGAAAACTTATAATAAAGTGTAACAAATTATATTTAAAAATTCAACCCAGCTGCTGGGTTTGTTAGTATTATTATGCAAATTTATGTTAAACAACCCTTTTTATGAATAAATGTACATTTTTAAAGCATGCAATATACTTAATTCTTTCAAGACGGAATTTATTTGTATAAATTACAGAGGTTTATCATTTTTAAAGCTACTAAAGTTTTCAGTCTTTGTAATGGAATTTTTATTCAGGAATTAAAGAAGCAGAGGATTTCAAATGAGTAAAGAAATGAATGAAATTATAAATTGATACAAAATTGTTCATGTAATTGAGCATTTCAAATTGTCTCATCACAATCAGGAATTACACGAATCGCATAAAAAAAAACATTTTGGCTCGCACTTTTACTTTATCTGTTAAAACTTAAGTGCTGAAATTTATGTTTGGTACTTGTAAACAGTAAAGCCCCGCCTACTTTGATTAAATTTGATTGACTGATGAACACTGAAAAATAAAAACAAAAACTATTATCATTTACTCACAATCATGTCAAACCAAACCTGCATGACTTTATTTCTTTACTTAAACAAAAAATTGATATAAATTAATATAGAGATATACATAGTGGTATGGATACAGCTTTGAAATAACTTGAGTGTTGGTCATTAATGCTGTCATTTTTGGTTGAACTCCCACTTTAAGAGAAGGAACATTTGCATCCAAAAATTGAGCTCTGTGCTCCTGTCTCCCTTTGAAAGGGCCAAACTGCTTTGCTGGAAATCGCGTGATCTCCGCAGGAGAGCGTGTGGAGATTGATGAGCAGACGGTGTGTTTCTGCACCTACCGGGAGGGAACGTGGCAGATGCACCCTCACGCTACCTGCGAGGTACGAGAAGACAATGAAGCCACTGACTCCGACAAAACGTCCAAACAGATGGAGGAGCAGGAGAAGGAGAAAGAGAGAGAGAGAGTGTTCTGGCCCAGGCTAGATGCCATCCCGTGATGGGAAGTGTGCCTGGCACCAGCTCTCCTGACAGGCAGGAGGGGATGCAGGTGTCTGTGCCCAGGGTAAATACAACCTGTGCTGGGACAACAGCCAATGCTGACCTCTTTAGCCAACCTCACCACCGCCTCCCTCCCACCCTGACCCATATCCGCAACCCTCTGAGAGGCAACACACAATAGCACTAAGACTATGTTAAATTACTCACTCCGTTGCAATCAACATTATTTATCCCCTTTGATCTGCATTGCTGCCATGAAGAAAAATGTATGAAAAGATTGAATGAAAATACAAGTTTTGAATTATTTCCGTTTAATTATTTCACAACAAGGGACAGCATGCATCAGTGCTCTCAAACTCAATTCCTGGAGGGCCACAGCTCTGCAGATTTTAACTCCAACTCACACCTGCTTAATAGTCTCTGGTAGTCTTGATTAGTTGGATCAGCTTTGTTTGATTAGTGTTGGAGCAAAACTGTGCAGAGCAACGGCCCTCCAGGAATTGAGTTTGAGACGTATGACGTAAATTAATCAACATTCCTCAGGAATGTAATTGTACCCAAATTAGCCCAAAGACTAGCTTTCATTGGTAGTAGTCCCTTTTCCAGATGCTAAAGGCCTTTACCAATAAAAATACAACTTCAAACTGTAAACAAAACTCAAATGGACAACAAAAAACACCCACAACAACAATAACAAAAACACTAACGCTCGCAATGTTAAACTACATGTAAACTACAATAAAACGTTTCTAAATATAAATTTGTGCCATTTTGAAAAAAGAAACAATCAGATTGTCTCTAAATATTAATGTGAACTTTTGTTGAAAATCTTTTATTCTTTATAACCTCTAAGTGCTTAAGTCACCTCTCTGTGCTGGAGTCTTGGCCCATTCCCTGCTTAAAAACATCCAGATGATGAATAATCATTGGTTTTAACATTGCCACTGCTTTTTACAAGGTCCATCAATTTTTTTTTATATAAGATTTGAAAGTAGAGACAATCTAGAAAACGGATGGGAAAACTCGGTCATGGAAGGCTGGTGTCCTGCAGAGTTTTGCTCCCACCCTATAGCTAAACACAACTGAACATGCTAATTTGTGTTTTAAAGATTAATGGAAAGCTATAGGTAGGTGTGTTTGATTGGGGTTAAAGCTAAACTCTGCAGGACACCAGCACTCCAGGACTGAGTTTACCATAGACACGTTCCAGAATGATTAATGAACCAGGCTTTCTGTGGATTTGGATGTATTTTTAAAAGTTATTGTCTTGCTGGAAAGCCCAATGATTATCAAGCTTCAGTCTTTCTCAATATGGCCTGATGTCTTTTTATAAATAAGACCTTCTACTACAGCAAAGTATCCCTTAGCCTTGCATTTTTACCCCAAGACAAAGAACTCATCCATCGGTCCAAAAAAAAACTCCAGTTTGGCACATCAACCCGTAAAACATTCTTCACAGAACTCCACGGCTTTTTCCAAATGAAATACATTTTATAAAATACTGTTGCCCTTTATTTTTCTGTCTCAAGGGGGCTTTTAAGCAAGGTGTCCTAGCCTTACAGCAGCACTAGTCTAAAGTTTTTCTTGCAATTCTTTAAATGCTTTACTTTTTATCAGGTCACCTTGTCAGTCTTTGGCAATAAGCATTAACTTAAACATTTTTTCCCATTGGCCTTGATGATACTGTGGTTTTCCGTCAACATCCTGACAGGTGTTCGGATTAAATTTATTTCAGACATATAAATAAAACTGGCAGCCGTGTCTGTAGAAACTGTTAGTCATAGTCTTGTAGCAATAGACTTTTGGCCAGAAACATTTGGTCAAACCAACATCAGATACATTTATTTATTTATGTGTAACAGCTCAGGCTATCAAGTCTCCTTATATAATTTCCAAAGGCTTACATGTATTTTAACATTATTGTTTGCCCTACCATACATATAAATATAATTATATAGTGACATCATCACTTTAATATACAGTGCATGCGAAAAGTATTCATAGCGCTTCACTTTTTCCACATTTGTTTATGTTACAGCCTTATTCCAAAATGGATTAAATTAATTTATTTCCCCAAAATTCTACACACAATACCCCATAATGACAATGTGAAAAAAAGATTTTTTGAAATTGTTGAAAATTTAATAAAAATAAAAAACCTGAAAGATCACATGTACATAAGTATTCACAGCCTTTGCTCAATACTTTGTTGATGCACCTTTGGCAGCAATTAAAGCCTCAAGTCTTTTTAAATATGATGCCACAAGCTTGGCACACCTGTCTTTTTATGCCCATTCCTCTTAGCAGTACCTCTTGAGCTCTATCAGGTTGGATGGGAAACGACGGTGTACAGCCATTTTTAGATCTCTCCACAGATGTTCTATAGGATTTAGGTCTGGGCTCTGGCTGGGCCACTCAAGGACATTCACCGAGTTGTTGTGAAGCCACTTCATTGATATTTTGGCAGTGTGCTTTGTTTCACTGTCTTGCTGGAAGATAAACCGTTGCCCCAGTCTGAGGTCAAGAGCACTCTGAAGCAGGTTTTCATTCAGTATGTCTCTGTACATTGCTGCATTCATCTTTCTCTCTATCCTGACTAGTCTTCTAGTTCTTGCTGCTAAAAAACATCCCCACAGCATGATGCTGCTAATATAATGCTTGACTGTAGGGATGATATTGACCTGGTGTTGAGCGGTGCCTGGTTTTCTCCAAACGTAACGCCTGGCATTCACTCCAAAGAGTTCAATTTTAGCCTCATCAGACCAGAGCATTTAGTTTATTATGGTCTGAGAGTACTTCAGATGCCTTTTGGCAAACTCCAGGCGGGGAGTGGCTTCCGTCTGGCCACTCTACCATACAGGCCTGATTGGTGGATTGCTGCACAGATGGTTGTCCTTCTGTAAGGTTCTCCTCTCTCCACAGAAGAACGCTGGAGCTTAGATAGAGTGACCATTGGGTTATTGATCACTTCCCTGACTAAGGCCCTTCTCCCCCGATCTCGGCTTAGATGGCCGGCCAGCTCTAGGAAGAGTCCTGGTGGTTCCAAACATCTTCCACTTACGGATGATGGAGGCCACTGTGCTCATTGGAACTTTCTGAGCAGCAGAAACTTTTCTATAACCTTCCCCATCCTTGTGCCTCGAGACATTCCTGTCTCTGAGGTCTATAGACATGTCCTTTGTCTTCATGCTTGGTTTGTGCTTTGACATGTACTGTCAACCCTGGGACCTTATATAGACAGGTGTATGCCTTTTCAAAGTATGTCCAATCAACTGAATTTACCACAGGTGAACTCCAATTAAGCTGCTGAAACATCTCAAGAATGATCAGTGGAAACAGAATGTACCTGAGCTCAATTTAGAGCTTCACGGCAAAGGCTGTGAATACTTTTTTATTTTTAATAAATTTGCAACAATTTCAAAAAATCTTTTTTCACATTGTCATTATGGGATATTGTGTGTAGAATTTTGAGGAAATAAATGAATTTAATCCATTTTGGAATAAGGCTGTAACATAAAAAATTTGGAAAAAGTGAAGCGCTATGAATACTTTCCTGATGCACTGTATGACACTAAATTGTAGAGAATTCTTTCTTTCTTTCATTCTTTTTTCTATATTTATTTTTTGAAAGAAATACTTTTATTTTGCATTTTTCTATTGATCAAAGAATTCTAAAAATGTATTATGGTGTTTATAAATATATGAAATATAAGTCTTTTTAACATTGTTATATAAATAAGAAACAGTTCATTTAATTACTGTATTAAGTCATCTGAACTTTGAATGAATGAAAATGTGTGTACATGACTGTACTGTATATCATGTTGCCTATAAGATGCAATAATACAGATGCATATTTCAAATATTTCATTGTTGTGTTATTGGACACATTGTATACTTTGGAAATCAGGAATTATTGTGATGTTAAATGATTTTTTTTTTAGTTTTGTCAGTTAGAAATTACACAAATCATGGGCAATATGATGTGTTCAAATGGATTGTTCACCCCAAAAATACAAGTTTGCTGCTAGTTTTAGCCCATTATTACATTTGCTGATTTAGTGATGGTATGACCATATACAATCATTTTCCATTCTCTACTTTAGAATACAACCGCAAAATACAGGTTAGAGTTGGAATTCTTTTTTAATGGAATTGTTTAACCAAGTGGAACATGGTGAAGACGCTGTTCTAGTTTGGGCAGAAAAGCTCTGAGAAGTGCACAGAAAGAAGTGCTGAAAATTGCTAATTATTCCAGAAAGCTTTCAGGACAGTCTAAATGGACTATGACTTATGCACATGTTCTGAGTGTTTTTTGGACTTTCAGTGTGCTTTTATAAATCACCAAGGACTACAGTACCAAAAAATATTTTCTTTGATGATCTTCTGAGGAAAAAAAAATCCATCACAACTTGGGTGGTCTGAGAAGTCAGTAAATTAACAGCAAATTTTCATTTTGGGGTGAATGATTCATTTCTTTAATAGTTTCAGTGTATATTCTAACACACTGTACAACATACATTACATGTCATACATTTAAAGCAAATAAAAATAGTTGGTCCACAAAAATGGAATTGGTCAAATAGACAGTAATTTCAGCATGCAATGAGAAATGGCAATTTTTAAAGGGCTGGTAAAATGAAAATGTATCATTTATGTATTAAAATCAACTCAGGTTTAATCATTTTTCCCTTTCTCATTATTTCAACATTATTTTATTCTGTAAAAACAACTGAAGGCATGTACATTATCCTGCTTATACAGCTGAATGCCACAAAAGTAAACAATTAGACACAAAATATTAATCTGAGATGTAATATTTTACTATTTAATTAAATGTAAAGTTTACTGAAAGTTAACTTTTTTCGACAAACAGCTCACAAGATTTAGTCACCAAATAGTGCCAAGCAGTCAAGAACAGTGACACACACACACACACACACACACACACACACACACACACACACACACACACACACATTTATCCAATTATACATTTACAGTACCTTTGGCTTAGTCCCTGCCGTTGCCGGAGCAGAATAAACAACCTCACACACATATATAAATGAACATATTCACTAACAGTGTAACATACACACTCATTCACACACATACACTACGGACTTAGCTTTCCCAATTCACCTATAGCACATGCCTTTCGACTTGTGGGGGAAACCGGAGTACCCGGAGGAAACCCACGCGAACACGGGGAGAACATGCAAACTCCACATAGAAATGCCAACTGACCCAGCTGAGGCTCGAACCAGCAACCATCTTGCTGTGAGATGATCGTGCTACCCACTGTGGCGCCCTTGTGAAAACATAAATTTATTTTATTTCATACTTATAAATCTATTTCAAAATGTATTTCAGGCTCAAGAAATTTCTATAAATTGACACTTGTGAATCCAAATGAAGGAATACAAATTGATCAGTAATCATTAATATTTAAATATACAGCGGTGTATTAATAATCAGGATTGATCATATCATAAGGTTTTTTGTTATTAAATGGTTTTGTTTTGTAATATATATTACAAAACAGTTAAATAAAAAACCTTATGATATGATCAATCTTGATTATTAATACACCGCTGTATATTTACATATTAATGATTACTGATCAATATGTATTCCTTCATTTGAATTCACAGGTGTCAAACGTAGTTCCTGGACCCTAACCCTAATTAAACACACCTGATCAAACTAATTACGTCATTCAGGCTTGTTTTAAACCTCCAGGTAACTGTACTGAAGCAGGGTTGGAACTAAACTGTGCAGAGCTGCTGCCCCCCAGGAACTGAGTTTGACACTCTTGGATAATTCTATTTTTGTAATATTACCATGAGATACAGAAATGATTCAAGTCATACATACGACACACTAGATGGCGATGCTTGGACAATGACGCTGACGTGACGCCGGAAGCTCTGAAGTCTGTGGTGCGCGCACGCTTATATCCCATCATTCCTTTCTGTCTCTTCCTCTTTCCCTTTCAGCGACTATGTCTAAGAGAGGTAAGAAACCCACATGAAAATCCGCAATCATCCTTAAAATGAGAAGCATTAAAGCCCCCTAAAGGAAAGCACAGGATTATGTGATCATAGAGGATGTGTATTTCACACATATTGATGTCAATTCTCAATTTTAACTTGGATAAAAACAAAAATGTACACTTTCCGCTAGCAAGAGAAGCCATGTTTGCTAAGTACGCAGAGTGAAGCTCGTGGAGCCAGTGATGGTGTGTTAGAACTATCCATTTGTGAACCGTGATGCGTGAAAGCAAGTTTTGAAGTAGAGTTTTATGACAGCAGCCATTTAAAATAAGTGGAGAGCAAAATGTGAGTTGTGAACTTGAAACATGCAGTGAAACCGGTAGAGGCTCGTCTGAATGGTGGAAAGTAGTCGTGCGTTTCTCTGTCAGGCTATGGTGTAAACGTGACTAATAAACTAGTGCAGAACGGGCTCCCACATCCGAAATTATCACTGAAATGTTATCATAAATGATGTGTTTGTTTGGTGGAATCGGGATTGTCAGGCAGCAAACGTCTGTTCACTGTATCAACAAGTACACACTTAAAGGTGTAAGTTAAAGAAATAATTCAGTGCAACAGACTTTATTGTGCACAAGTTCAAAGCCTGTGTCATTTAATTTCTCAAGTTGACAAGTCTAGGCAGAGTAACTAACGTGTCTTTATTCGTTTTCTTTGAGGTTTTTATCCAACTAAAGTTACTGGTGTTGACATTCAATTGTCTTTTCAATGTTTTTTTTTTTCATATTTAGAAGTGAATGAGTGAATTGTTGCTTTCAAGTTTTTGTTGTAGATGTGCTAAGCGCTGTTGATAGGTTTGCAGAGTCAATAAAGGAATGACACGCTTGCTAAATTAACTTTTAATAAATTTAAAATTAAACCTGATTTGCGTATTTTTGGTGGTTTTGCTGTGTTGTAAATTTATTCATTTTGGTCCTCCTGTTTAGGACGTGGTGGGTCATCGGGAGCCAAGTTCCGCATCTCACTGGGTCTCCCAGTGGGAGCGGTCATCAACTGCGCTGACAACACGGGTAAGAAACTTAACTTCATTGATGGAACCCAATCAAATGATGCTTTTTTTCAAATTCCATTTTCCTAGGTTTAGTTCTGTTTATTTCCTTTTGAACTCTGTTTTATTGAATTAAAAATTTTAGATGTGAAGGCATGAACATTTCATGACTTTAATTTAGAGAATTCACATCACTGACTGATGTTGGAGAACAAATCATGGACCGTGACCAGGTGTACAGCATGTTAAATTTCATGATTCAAAAAGCACCAAATTCAAAACTTTCCCGCAGACACCAACGCATTGTGAAACTCAAATTGTCAGCTGGTGCAGTGTGAATTAGTTTAAGTTCTTAATTTGTAGGAACCCAAGGAAATATTTTTTTTCTTTAATTGAGAACTACCTTATGCAACGGTAATATTTGTATTTGAGTATTAAAATGTATCCAAATTTAAGCTTTTTATTTTATAATGGTGTGAATAATAGTCTCTCATAAACCGGTAGTGCTTTTTAAAGCAGCAGCTCTGGAGATCATGTACTCGTAGTGAGACTACACTGAAAATACTACAAAACCCTGTGTGCTGTAGTAAA
This sequence comes from Danio kyathit, assembly GCA_903798195.1. Classification (NCBI taxonomy): domain Eukaryota; kingdom Metazoa; phylum Chordata; class Actinopteri; order Cypriniformes; family Danionidae; genus Danio; species Danio kyathit. The sequence goes on along the minus strand of LR812521.1, from coordinate 43,343,275 downwards.
CAGTCATGCAGGCTTTTTTTTTTTTTTTTTTTTTTTTTTCTCCCCCTCTCTTCAGATTATTATATAGTATTAATATTCACAAGCACTAGTCCATCTTGTGATTTTAAGTGGTTATCTACATTAGATTTTATGGAAAATTTCATAAATTATTTTTTGCCTTTTTATGGCTATTTTCTTATGAATAGGTTTTGCCATTTAAACAGTTTCTTCAGCCTGTAAATAATTTGAAAATTTGAGCTTCTTGTCCTTCTAAAAAGCACTTGCTTCGTCTGCTTAGTGGCTGGGTGAGTTGTCGTTGAAGGATATAGTGAACCCCATTACTCTTGGGTGAGATGGCAGTCTCCACGTGCTGTTCGATCTCAATCCGTGATGGAACAAATCTTTGCGTTTTCTTATTTTGAATCAGCTGAGGGTCAGCAGACCTGTATGTCCATTGAACTTCATGGGATTGAATATGCCAATTACTAGTTCATTTACTCAACTCTGCCTTTTCTCTCACTTAGGTGCCAAGAACCTGTACATCATTTCCGTCAAAGGCATCAAGGGTCGTCTGAACAGGCTGCCTTCCGCCGGTGTGGGCGACATGGTTATGGCCACAGTGAAGAAAGGCAAGCCAGAGCTCAGGAAAAAGGGTGAGTGCTTTCACAAATGGCCTTGTTTTGAATGAAAATGAAAGGCTAGCTTAAGGCAGTCATACACCGCATGAGAAGTGTTTTGCACACCGGACATGACCTGTTTAGTTCAAGACAGCAGTCCAAATATTAATAAACTGGTAAAGGTTTGATTGAGGGGAAATAAATCTTTGTGAGTTGCATTTTACAGTATGTGTAACTGGAGTATGTACCCCATTTTGAAAATTAATATTTTGAGCCATATCTCAGTTAATATAGCCAATATATTTTGGTGCATTTAAACCAAGGTTTTATTAAACCATTATATCCATTAAAGTAAGGGCTTGGTCCCCTAACATCTTTAGAAATGTACAGAATGCATCTAAATTTAAATTAAGTCATTGCAAGTAATTCCAAAGTACAATTTAAATTATTTACTTATGTTTTCTCCTGAATTTATTTAATTTCCCCAACATTATTTGATAAACTTTTTTTATTTTATTTTTATTAATGTATTTAGCTTTGGTACTTATCTAATGTATGTGCACATATATTGTAAAAAAAAAAAAAACAAAAAAAAAAAAACACAAGTTAATCTAACAGAGAGATTCGTGTGGGATGTACTCATTTGATGAGCATGTGAAACTAACTATAAAATAGTGCACCCGTTAAGGTTTTTATATATATATATATATAAGCAGACATCATTAACCCCAAAAAGACAAATATTTTGTTATTTGCACAGTTCTCCAGTTTTAAGTTTTCTGTATTGTTTAATTCAATGTAATTTATTGGTAAACTGCAAGTGTTTTTGAATTTTGTACTGATAGAAAATGTATCTGGTTCACTTATCTACTGCAAGATTTTTCTAATGAAATCATGTGATGTTTGTTTATGTATATAAGCTTTTATTATACAACTCTTTTAATCTACATTAGATTTTATGGAGCAATTTATGAATTATTTTTTGCCTTTTTATGGCTATTTTCTTATTAATAGGTTTTGCCATTCAAACAGTAGTTTCTTCAGCCTGTAAATTATTTGAGCTTCTTGTCCTTCTAAAAAGCACTTGCTTCGTCTGCTTAGTGGCTGGGTGAGTTGTCGTGGAAGGAAAAAGTGAACCCCATTACTCTTGGGTGAGATGGCAGTCTCCACGTGCTGTTTAATCTCAATCCGTGATGGAACAAATCTTTGCATTTTCTTATTTTGAATCAGCTGAGGGTCAGCAGACCTGTATGTCCATTGAACTTCATGGCATTAAATATGCCAATTACTAGTTCATTTACTGCAAGTATTTTTGAATGTTGTACTGATAGAAAATGTATCTGGTTCACTTATCTACTGCAAGATTTTTTTTAATAAAATCATGTGATTGTTTGTGTATGTAAATAAGCTTATACATCTCTTTTATTCTAGTGCATCCTGCGGTGGTCATACGACAGCGGAAGTCGTATCGGCGAAAAGATGGTGTGTTTCTATACTTTGAAGACAATGCAGGGGTCATAGTGAATAACAAAGGAGAAATGAAAGGTGAGTTATGCATGTCAAATATTGGTCTGTTTCCTTCTTAAAAGCACTTGCTTCGTCTGCTCAGTGGCTGGGTGAGTTGTCGTGGAAGGATAAAGTGAACCCCATTGCTCTTGGGTGAGATGGCAGTCTCCACGTGCTGTTCAATCTCAATCCGTGATGGAACAAATTACTTCTGTTTTGACACCTGACAATTTTGTAAAAGTTCCAGGATTTGCTTGTTGCTAAATTGTATGTTCTTTTTTTGTAGGCTCCGCCATCACAGGACCTGTAGCCAAGGAATGCGCAGACCTGTGGCCCAGGATTGCTTCCAATGCTGGCAGCATTGCCTGAGCACACATTTGGCTTGTCGTTTTCAATAAAGTACTCAAAAGTGTCCATGTGTGCTTGTCTGTTGATTGCAGAACTTTTGTACTGTATAGGGTTTCTGCTTGGTATATGAGTGTGAAATCTAAAAAAGAACATTTTAAAGTATTGTTTCAGGTTTTAATGTATTTGAATGTTAATTTTCTTTCGTATGTGCAACACTACCACTAATACTTGTTGAAATGTTTGTTTTAAACGATGCTTTAAAAAAAAAAAAAAAAAAAAAAAAAAAAAACATGAGACCATGTATGACATGAAGGGACCATGTAGAACCCTGGTATAAACTGGAAACTGTTTTGTATTTGGGATTGCATTTGGTCAGTCAAGGATTTACACAAGTTGAGTTTGGCCTCAAGGCCTGCCTAAAGGGAGAAATTGCATCTTGACCATTCTTGCGTTTTTTCATCTTAGTAAATAAAGCTAGATTTGAGTTCTTATCCTAATAAATGTTAGGTCTTAACTGAAAAGTGACTGGTAAGAACTTAATTTCTTTTAGCATTATGTAGACTCTCTGATTGAACAAGAATTTTAAGTTAATTTTAGCAAAAAAAAAAAAAAAAAAAAAAGAATGCAGTGCGCAACATATTTAAGTACACCCCTCACAAATCTACCTTTTAATTTTTAATAGTAAGCTATACAATGTTGTTTTGTGTATATACATTAGATAGTCAGTACTGAAGCCAAATCTGGAGCTTATCTAACAAAATAACTTGATGGTCCAAAAACTAGTACACCCAAGTTTGTTATAGAAAAATATTAAATACAAATTTACAAAAGAGGAAAAATCAAGAGAAGTGAAATATTGTAGGTTGTATTTTTAGCATTATTTAGCTTGAATTTAATTGTATTATCTTTCAATTTCTAAATATGTTTGGTGACTAAATTATTGTAATTTGTTTATTAAATATTAATTTTCAAAATGGGGTGTACTCAATTATGCTGAGCACTATGTGATGAGGATGCTTTTTCTCATTTCAATTAAGCATGTATTTAGCAGGTTAAGCCTGTTAAATGCATTTGCAGGATAACGAGACTACAGAGAGAAGTACAGCACTGAAATAGTTTATGGAGTTTAAAATTGTGGTTAGGAAATAAAATGCACTAGTAAACCATTTGCTAAAAAAATGACCGCAGCTTGGTGTTTTTTGTTTGCATAAACACGATATACAGTTATTTTTTAATTAGGTGAGATTAGCGTAAAAAAAACTTACACAAACGTGAAAATCTACTACAGGTGCGTGTTGTCATGGAGACCAGTTTGTTGTGGAGACGTGAGCTAGAAAGTTACTGTTCAGCTAAACGAAGACGTTGACGACTTTCTGAATTTAGAGGTAAAACAGTTTTCATTCTCCTTCAAGAAGTAAATCGGGTGGCTCTTTGTGGTCATATTTGTCGATAAAAACAGCAGGAATGGAGAACTCTGATGTGATAAATTTCAGTTGTCTTGAAAAAGAGCTACACTCAGCGCTGCAAGCGGACAGAAAATACCAGAGGGAAAATGATGCCAAGTTTCGTGCTCTGAACCAAAAGGTCGCCAGCTACGAAGAATTCAGGTGTGTTAAGGAAATGTTTATTTATGTAACTTACTGTCATATATTCAACGATTATTCCTATGTCTGTTTCTCCCGTGTAGCCTATATAGTTATATGGGAACTTTTGAATAATTAATATAATTATTACAGAGACATTGTTCTTGCATCTCACTTGAAACCACTTGATCGAAACGACATCTCTGGTGCAACCCGAAAGCAGCCATGGAATCCAGTTGCTTGTAGGACAAAGTATGAATGTGCTTCATCTGAGCAGGTCCAGGTGAGACATTTTATAAAGCAAATGTTCTCATACGAATCAATGGATTCCAGCTGATATCTCTTACTTTGATAACTAACTTCATTCTGTATTTACTTCAAGCCGCAATTATCTGAGGTCCAGCCAAGAAGTGCATCAGAGTTCATCCGGGACTGGCGCAGGTTTGCAGGATGCTCATTTGAAAAGTACAGTCTCCTTGTAAGTCTGGGAGGAGAGGCTCTACAAAAAATCTTCAGCACTGAGATTGGCCTCGGTCTTTTGGGAGAGTTCCTTCTGATTCTGTGTCAGTGTCTAAAGTCAGGGGATGAGGAAAGAGTGACTGGAGTGCTGGACGGCCTTTCCAGAACAGGCCGCTTTTGCATTAACCTGTCTCTTCTTAGTCAGGCGGAACAACAAGCCTGTGAGGAGCTGTTCAACAAGCTAAAAGTTGCAGCAGGCGAATTTCATCCATCTCAAGATGATATTTCCAACACTTCAGTTGTTTGTGAGGCAGGTCTGACACATATGGAGAATAACGAGACTGACATTACAACAAAACTTAAAGAATTAGCAGGAAAATACGGCACTAAAAAATAGTTTATACTAAAAAAAATCCATTGGTGTCTTCAGTTTCATATATATATATTTTTGTTTGTTGTTGTTAGTTTTCAGGCAAAATATGTTAAAAGTGCAAGTCCTTTGTTTTTGGTCCATCTGCCCATTGTTACTTTCAGCCTATGAGGCTCCTGAGGACACAGGGGACATCTTTGCCAGGAAGGCCTGTCCTGCATTTCTTGTCTTCGACACTGTGGCCTTCCTTTCTGACATGACCGTCAATCTTCCTTGTCGCTGCAAACCAGAGGAGATCCATTCAGTGGTGTGGTACTATCAAAAACACATTGGCTCCATGAACACCAAAGTCCTCACAGACTATGAAGGCACTGCAGTGGTGGAATCCTCCAAGGTTGGCAGAGGGTCAGATCTGCGTAGTCGCTTTTCCATCCGCTTGTTTAGCCTTCTCATCTTCAGGGTCCAGAAAGCCGACTCGGGCCACTATATCTGTGGCACGGCCTCTGGTGAATTCTTCTACGGCTATGATGTTGACGTCCAGGTGGTCCGGCACGTTTTATTTCCCTGGAACCTCAATCGGAGAACTCAAGCAGAGGATGCAGGGATGTTTCAGGTGTTCACGCGGCACCAGTCATGGTCTAAATGTGACCGCTGTGACATCCAGGGTGAGCAGACCCGTGTGGGACTTTGTTTTGTCAAAAGCATCTACCTTCAGGTACGTTATCAGAGTGATTCAGAGACAGAGGCTTCCTGTGGATCTTCAGCCGTTCCTTTACGATTTGGACTTTCAGGCAGCAGCTACGGAGCAGAGCTTGAGGTAAAGAACTGTAATGCCACCTGTCCTCCAAAACCTAAAGTATCTCCAGAGAGACAAGCTCTAATGAAGTTCCTTGAGATTGATGATCAAGCTTCTTCAGGGGTTTCCATCCACTTCTACAACCACCCCACAGACTCTGATCTGGTCCTGACTTGTCCTGGTGCCAAACCGCAGTATGCAGTGGCCTGGGATAAAGGCTCAAAGCCGATTTATCTATCTAAGTATATGGAGGGGCTGAATAGGACGTCTCGGGTCTTCATTGACACCGGTCACCATCTACACTTCAAGCCTGTGCAGCTGGAAGATAAAGGCTCCTATTTCTGCTGGATTCAAGGAGAACTGGCAGCAGAGATCAGATTAGGGGTGTATCTGCGATTGGGACGTTTGCGTCAGATCTTTGACCCAGAGTCTCTCTATGCACTACGACTTATTTTCACTGGCTACATTGGCATTACTGCTATGTTTATCCTCACAGTGTTTGTTAGATTTATTTGGCAGATAAACAAGACAGACACATCTGCAGATATTGACTGAATTTGAATTTGCTGTAGTTGGATTAGTGCTGTCAAACAATTAAACACTTTTTTTACATGATATATGTGTGTGTGCTGTATACATTTTTTATATACACTACCAGTCAAAAGTTTGGGGTCAGTTTTTTTTAAAGAAAAGTATTGTGTTCATACACTTATTAAATGTAAAAAAAAATGTTATTTGTTCTTTAATTTATTAAATATTTATTTATTACTTATTGTATGTAGTTTCAATTGAAATTATTACTCCAGTCATTATTGCTCATTATTATTACCATTAATAATAACAATAATAATTAGAGTGATTACTGAAGTGTGCCTGAAGACTGGAGTAATGAAGCTGAAAATTCATCATTAAAATCACTGGAATAAATTATTAAATTAAATACTTAAACGACTTTTGAACAGTTATTTTATAGTTCAATAACACTTCACATTTTGTACCGTATTTTTGAGCAATTTATTGCAGCCTTGGTGAGCAGGAGAAGCTTATTTTAAAACATTTAAAAATCCTACTGACCCCAAACTTTTGACCGCTATAGTGTTTATATAAATACACACACTTATTATATGTAATTAGTTTTACATGTAAATATTTTAAATATAAACATTTTCTTAAATATACATAATAAAGATACACACATATTATGTAAATACAAACTTTTATTACTCATGGTTAATCATTTGGCAGCACTGAATTAAATACTAATGCACATTTACTGTTGAGTCCAAGGTTAAAATGAATAAATGCAATAATGAATTTTCTCAGTGTGATTTTTAAATGTTTTTGTTCTCAGAGTGAGAATGGTAACAAAATCTCTGTACTTTTTATATAAATGTTTAAAATGAGCTATTGTATTACTTATTTTCATCAGAACATTTACAACGAGGGTTCAAAACTGACACCACAAGTGAGAATTCTGCTTTTACATAAATAGTAATAGAAATATCACTTTAAATCAGTGATTCTTAACATTTTTTTGACTCAGAGGCCCCGCAGTGGTACTTCTATGACTCTGTTGCTGCAAAGTTTCCAGTGCTATATAGTACATACCAGAGATACCTAAAGTAGGGCTGTGGGCCAAAGTTGGCCCATTGTAACCTTTGATCTGGCCCACCATCCCATCTTAGAGGAGAAGTGAGCGTGATGGAGAGGGTTGGGATGAATGCCTTTAACACAGAGATCATCATTTCTAACTTGGCGTAACGTTTTTTGTTTGTTTTATTGCTGAGCTACAAAATATCAAACTGAATTAAATGTTTCAATTTAATGTTGTAAATGAATCTGATTTTATAAAATGTAAATACTGTCACTTGATGGATAGAGGACTATGAAGAAGACATCGGCAAGCAAATCAAGGCAAAAACTAGAGTAATTCTGTTATAAATGAGATTGTTTTGATTTTATTGTAATAAGTTCATTATTAAATGTAAAAAAGTATTAGTTAATATAAAGCAATGTTTTCTAGTCATTTCTAAACATTATTAAATAAATTAGGAAATTAGCCATGGTAACTATATTTACCTTCGGCCCACTAGCCTCAATCAAGTTTGGTTTTTGGCCTTTCATAAGAAAAAGTTTGGGCACCCCTGGTATATACGAAACTGTATGAGACAGGAGTAATATGTTTGAATTCACAATTCTCATAAAACAGTAAGTGAAAATAGCTACTTCTTCCAGTGAGATACTGAAATGTGCATCCAGTGGACACTTTACTATCCCATCTTGAGTCCAGCCTGGCAATCCTGGTTCTTCAAGAAAAATAAATAAATAAAACACATGTTGAGGTGGTGAATATTTCTAGACTTTTTTTGTTTGTTTTTAATGTTCATTCATTTTATCGACTGTCATGTTGATCCTTAGGTTTAGATCTACTGTTTTACTCGGTCAAAAACAAATTGCACTGAAAACATTTTAGTTGATAACTGTTTTTTAATAATATTTGATTACAAATGCTTGCAAATTTCATAATTACAAAGGAACAGCAAGTTGCCCTTTGAATTAAACAAGAAATACTGAAGTATGAAAAGTTCATCTTCTTTATAATGCATTGTATGTAATGTTTTATGACTTCTATTAACTGATTCTAATTTAAATGAAATGACTTTTCAGCAATTAGTTTACATAATTAATTCTGAACAGGTGGCTGCAAGATAACTAATAAATGAAGGGGGGGGGGCGTTGGTGGAGATATTGCTTTCATTCTGTCCGTTAACTCTTTTATATAAACAACAGTTTATTTCTCTTTCCTTCCTTGTTCTTATTTAACTTTTATTTACTTTCTGTTTTCCTTTCTCTCTCCCTTGTATATTTTAAAATATGACCTTGTGACAATCGATTGAGTCGCTAGAGGGCGTGTTTTCACCATCTAAGTTACAGCATACACCCCGGCTGAAGGGACCATGTGTTTTTTAAATATCCACAATATTGTTTACTAGCGTGTCTCAAGAGTCACTTCAGCTGCTAAGTTATAACAAGTTTAAATGTAAAAAACAAATAAATAAAAAGTTGACAAATGCCTCGTTTCAACATGCCTGCGCAGGACATGAGCAGCTGATCTAAGTTTGCAGCATCATAGCTGTGTGTGTGTGATGACAGAGGAAGGCAGTGGCGGATGAGCTCTGACTGACTGACAGACTGACATCAGTCGGCTAACTGTCGCAGGGAAGTTTCCGGAGTTGTTCTTGAACGGTCTTCTCAATCCACGGCGCAATGAAGGACCAAAATTACAGCGAAGAAATCACAAAAATACTGGAGGAGGCTCCCACTGCCCGCAAAGCACTTTTAGACAACTACGACAACTTGCACAAAGTAGCGGAGTACTGCGAGAACAACTACCTGAAGGCAAGACTCTGACACATCACATCCTCACACTTACTGATTCAATCTGAGAGACTGTTAAAATTGAGGAGAGCAAAAAAAAATCTGATTCAGTCTAACTGTTGGATAGCATACGTGACATTTTCAGTTTACAGTACACGTATTTGCATTTCTGCACCGCTTTTCATTGTTCGTCTTTATATAATAAATTCACTAGAAATAGCTAAATTAAGTTATAAACTTAATTTTAAAAGGGAAACATTTATATTCTAAAAAATGCTATATTCATTTATAGCCTAAATGGTGAACATTATAGTGCATTATTAAAGTGTAGCCTATAAGTAAAGTGCATTATCATTATAGAATTTACAACACTTTGTTAATGAATGCTACAACATAGTGTGAATTGATACACTGTAAAAAACAGTGTAGTGTACTTTAGTTTTTACTACAGTAAACTCAACTGTGGTGTACTGTGTAATATCCAGTAGTTGTTGAAAAATGAGTGCAGTATTGTGTTGTTTATAGGCTATTCTATAGTTGTTGTATTGCACAGCAACTGAATTACCACAACAAATCAATACAAGTAGCATACTATACTATAGTGTGGTTCGAAAACACCTAGATTTTTTTTCATGACCCTTAATAATCAAATTCTTTACAATGGTCATGCAAACATTTAAGTAATTAGATGTGTTACTAGTTACTCGATATATGTTTACCAGTGGTGTAAAGTAACAAATTACAAATACTCAAACTACTCTAATTAAAGGTTTTTCTCGGAAATTGTAATTTGCTAAGTAGTTTTAAAAATGTGTACTTTTACTTTCTCTTTAGTACATTTTTAGTGCAGTATTGGTACTTTTACTCTACTACTTTCCTGCAACCTGCAGTCACTACTTTATTTTTCCTGTCTATGGAGATTAGAATAATCAGTCCTGTGATTCCTGTCCAATCAAATCGCATATAGAAGGTAAATCGCATCATAATGAACTACCTCAAGACATGGGCAATTAATAATTGCAGCAAACTGTTTAGAGGCATTAAAAGTGTCCAAGAAGATGTCCAAAATCTTTACACGCATTGACACAGAGACTATTTAGATGCATGTCACTGATGAAAATACCAATGACTGAAATGGCGTCATGACGTCAGATTGACGTTGTACCCCAACGTCATTGGGACATTGCATTTTGTTTGGAAATTAAAATTGGGTTGACATCAAAACCCAACGTCAGGCCGACGTCATTGTTCAACGTCCAACCTAAAATCAACCAAATATTAGCATCTAATGATACTCCCAAAATAATTCAGCATAAATCCGTAGATTTTCTACAAAATTCTCCGAATAAATAGCAAAAAATGTCCGCAGATTCTGTCTGGCCCTAGCAATGACTAAATGCACTACAGAATGTTACGTTTACACACATCCACAAATTACATGTAAATGCATCAGCTTTTTACAGCGTAATACTCACTACTCTTGAGTATTTTTTTAAAAAAGGCCACTTTTTACTTATACCCTGAGTAATATTTACAACAGATACTTTTACTCTACTTGCACTACATTTTAAAGCCAGTAATGGTACTTTAACCTATGATTTTTCAGTACTCTTTCCACCACTGATGTTTACTGACTCCAAATCTTGTGAAATCCTAGATCTTGGCTGTTCATACCCATGCAGGTATCTGCCAAATATAAATGTGTTATAGAGCATCATTCAGGAAGGAAGATGAGTTTAAAGTGAAGCAAGACATCTTCCTTACTTCCTTCCTTACTGTAGAGATATCTCATTTGACCCCTGGTTCAAGGTTTCATTTGCTGCCATGTCTTTGCTAAGCCTTTTTCTACCAGTGAATGAATGAATGAATAAATAAAAGTAACTGAGTTTACATCTTAGAGTTCTGATATAAACTCGAAGTTTTAAAATTCAGAGAAAAAAAGATGTAGATTGCGAGAAAAATGTTAAACTGCAGTGCAAGATTGCACATAAACATACATTGCACTAATTCATTTAGAATTGTACATAACCACTGCACATATATATTTGTAATTCATATATTGTGTTCATATATTTGATTATTAATAGCTAACTGTACATACCTGTATATTCATCTATTGTAAATCTCTGATCATAGTTAATACAACCTGTATATAATGTTCATAGTACATTCATCTGTAAATATCACCATAGTTTTTCTATAACTGCACTTTATAACTTATACCTGTATCCTGCACTTGCTGCTATTGCACTCCTGGTTAGACCTAAACTGCATTTCGATGCCTTGTACGTGTGTAATGACAATAAAGAGGAATCTAAGATAATTAAATAAAGATATAGAAAGGGAAAAAACCTAAATGGCAAGGCTTTTATTAGTTTTTCTAGTTTTGTCTCAACATTTTTAAAACAATTTCCCTCAGAATTATGACTTTTTTTCTCTTATTTTAACACATTTTGTCTTGATCACAAATCAGATTTTATTTCTCTGAATTTGAACGTTATAATGTTTTGAGATATAAACTGATTTTAATACCAAACTCTGAGAAAAAAAACTAAGAATTGTGAGATGTAAACCTCTGTGAAAACTTCATTCATTTTCATTTCGGCTTAGTCCCTTTATTAATCTGGGGTCGCCACAGCAGAATGAACCGGCAACTTATCCAGCATATGTTTTACGCAGCGGATGCCCTTACAGCTGCAACCCATCTCTGGGAAACATCCATACACCCTCATTTACACTCATACACTACGGACAATTTAGCCTACCCAATTCACCTGTACCACATGTCTTTGGACTGTGGGGGAAACCGGAGCACCCGGAGGAAACCCACGCAAACTCAGGGAGAACATGCAAACTTCACACAGAAACACCAGCTGACACAGCCTAAGCTCAAACCAGCGACCTTCTTGCTGTGAGGCGACAGCACTACCTACTGCGCCACTGTGTCGCCCTTCTGTGAAAACCTGTGAATTCATAATTGACGAGAAATAAAGTCGGAAATATTACATTAAACATTACCATTTATATATTTTTTTATTTTGTGGCAGAAACAAGCTTCCATAGCAGTCTCAATGACAGAAATAATTTATCAACATTAAATAATGCCTCAATAAAAATGTTAAAAAGTTTAATGTGGCCCAGTATAAAAAACAACTGAAGTCAAAGAAACAAGCAATGGTGTTTAGCTACAAAACCACTTGTGTATTTGTACATAAAGCTCCTTCCCTTTTATTTTTGCTCCAGGTTGTTAAATAAGAGCACATATTGCATGCAACACCATGATGACAGCTAGTAATAATGTGCAATTAAATGAAGATAAATTAACCTTACTTCAAATTTCAGATGAACAGTTTTATTAATGGGATGTTTTCTATCTCTGCAGTCTGGAAATGACAGCAACAAAGCTCTGGAAGAGACCAAGGCCTTCACCACCCAGTCTTTGGCTAGTGTGGCCTATCAGATCAGCTCTCTGGCCACCAATGTGCTCAAGCTACTGGACGCACAAACCCTTCAGCTTCGCAAGATAGAGTCCTCTGTCAACCAGATCGGACAGGTATCTGCTCATTCTTCGTTGTCTCTTAAGTTCAGATGTGTAGAGATACTCAAAAACTCTGTGAAAGAGTTCAGTTGTGTCATGTGGACTCTTTATCGGCTCCGCAGTTTCGCCTTTCATTTCATTTAAAAAAATGGAAGTTGCCATTCAGATGTACTGCATTTAGCAGTTTGTTCATGTGCTGGTTCCTTTTTCCCCTTCAGTAATAAATATCAGTTCAAGTTTTGGTCTGTAAACCGTGTTAACTTTGCTCACTCAGCAGCTTTAAAGCAACTTCTCTTTCAAGAGTGTGAATTACTCTATTATTAATGTAAATATTTTCTCACTGAAGTCAGTGAAACAACGTTTTTTTAAACAACAACTTGGACTGATTGCACTTGTTTCTTTCCTGGTATGTATCAAAATATTTATAGAAAATTAAATAAAAAAAAGTCGCTGAAGCAGAGTTTTCATCCTAACATGAAGCAAATCTTTTGGAATTTTGCAAAAAAATAAAATATCCCTAGGTGCATTTTCATTAAGTTGCAAGAGAGGCAAACTGTAATATTGGTAACACAGTAACCAAGAGTAAACAAGGCAATCATAATAAAGACAGCTGATTAATTGTGTGGTTTTAATTGCTACATCAGAGTTTATTCAACCAATACGTTTCCATCTTCCATTATTGCATGAACCCTTTTCTCACAAGTCAAAAAGTGTGAGTGTAAACACATTTTTGCAAAGTAAGGGATTTTTATTTGAATGTTTCCGTTTCGGGGGTGTCACGGTAGTGCAGTGGGTAGCACGATCGCCTCACAGCAAGAAGGTCGCTGGTTCGAGCCCCGGCTGGGTCATTTGGCATTTCTATGCGGAGTATGCATGTTCTCCCCGTGTTCACGTGGGTTTCCTCCGGTTTCCCCCACAGTCCGAAAACATGTGTTATAGAATGTGAATTGAATAAGCTAAATTGGCCGTAGTGTATCTGTGTGTATGGGTGTTTCCCAGTGTTGGGTTGTGGCTGGAAGGGCATCCACTGCGTAAAACATATGCTGGATAAGTTGGCGACCCCTGATGAATAAAGGGACTAAGTCAAAAAGAAAATGAATGAATGAATGATTCCATTTCCATCAAGGGTGTAGATTTGCTCTTGACATTGGTGGGGACACACATCCCTATAACGCATGCATAGTACAACACAAATTCTCTTCCATGCTTTTAAAAACATGAATAAAGGCTTTAAACACCTAGGAATAACAATTATGAAAGACGTCCCATGCTGCAAAAGTACATTTACATGATTTTACTGCAATCTGGCTTTGAGGAGGTATGAACGTGACACAATTTAACTGTTTTATCACGATAATTTTTTTTCATAATCATGAAAGCCAAAATCAAAACTGAATTTTGATTAATTGCACAGCCTTGGTGAATAATATTATGGTGGACTCCAAGCGAACTTGACTTTGAAAAGTAGCTACTTATGTCCACGTCTTGTACAGTAAAGAAGGATTGGAAAATTTCCTTGTTTTGGCGCTTCTCACATCCAAGCATAATTACAGCTTTCATTGTGGCCCAGCCAATCATACTGTCCTTATGTGTTTGTGGGAGGGAGGACCCAAGAAGAGAACGTGATTTAACCCTTTCTGCGTGTCTAGGGTTACTAAGGGTTGACGGAGCAGTGTTTTATTTTGAAGGTGATTCAATTATTGGTGGGTACATTTCAGTAACTGCTGGATATTGGTAAGGACACATCCCCTCCGTCCATGCCAAATCTATGCCCTTGGTTTCCATCATTTGTTTCTCATGCAATACTTCAAAATTCCCATTAACACAAGGAGACGGAAACAGCTTGAAATTAAACCAAAAGGCAGATATAAATTATACCCTATTGTTCTAGTACAAAAAAAAAAAACACCCCTTAGGGTGCGTCCAAATTCAAGATAATTTATGTTTGGTCTAAAACTATCAATTTGGTCTAAACTAGCAATTGCAACTACATTTTCTTTTCCTATAGAAAAAAATATAATACAAAGGTTGTACAAAGTAACAATATAAAGGTTAATAGCACGTACTGTATCTGGCTTCAGGTGATGCCAGTTTAAACATCTGTATAATCAGTGTCATGTGACTAAACATGCTTTTTTTATTTTCATAATTTTTCACATTTTGAAATAATAATCATTTCTTCACTTGTAGAAAAAGTAGTGTAGAACACTTTTAGATGCATCCACTTAGGGCAAGCTTTGGAAAAAGCAAACATTTTTTTAGATAAAAGCCCTATTTCATTGTGGATTAAAGGCCAAACCTAGCAAAAAAATGTTTTTAAATCTAACATCAATAGTGTCAAAGTAACCTCCTATATTTATAGCTCCTACTGTATACACTTGCTACAAACTCAAATCCTTTTTTATGTACAATACCTAAGGACATCTCAGTCTCACAGACTCACTCTCAATTGTTTTACACATACACAGCTGCAATCTTGCATATCTGTTATAGTCATGTCTGTTATAATACTGCTGTGATACTTTAGCTTCATCTTCTAGCCAGAAGTATTGTTTTGTATAGTATTGGATTATAAGATAACCACCATATAAAAGTTTAAAACGGTTTATTATCAAAACAATATTTTATTGTGTCTAATTTTTACTCATGTGGGAAGCAGCCTTGTACTAAGCAAAATATTGTACATCCAGCTGATTGGGATTGCAAACCAAACCCTTCCGTTTGTCTCATGACCCCTTCAGCTTCACATCAGGGAGTTCAGGTTTTGTGTCTAATTTTTGCAATAAGTGGAAAAAAAGTATGTCCATGCAGTTGTTTTCACAGAATAAAAAGCAGAATACTTGTCAAAAAATGTAAAAGTTAGACACACAACATAGTCCTGAGCCATAATAGGACATTCTATTAATAATTATTCCATTAATAATTCTTTAAACGCCAAGCTGAAAGAAATGAAAATGGTTGAATGGAGCATACACTAACCTATGTATTATTCAGTCACAAGATGGCACCAAGCAGTCAAAAACAGGCAGACAAGTAGATACATGGTTGTGAGCATATTCACTGACAGTCAAGGTGATTCGAAGTACCCGGATGAGCCTGTGTTATTAGTTTCAGCGGTTGTTATCTGGGAATAACAGACATTGGAAAGTGGAGAATGAACAATCAGAAACAAGTATTCCAGACAGCAGTGTAATAATCTGCGATAACAACTGCCTGCATGTACTTTATCCTGCTTATTATATGACTACTTGCCACAAAATATAAAAAAATTGACATAAAATATTGTTCTGAGCCATAATAGTTTAATAATTCTTTAAACGCAAAGCTGAAGGAAATGAAAACAGCTGAATGGAGCTGATGGAGCATACACTAACCTATGTATTATTCAGTCATAAGATGGCACCAAGCAGTCAAAAACAGGGTAGACAAGTAGATACATGGTTGTGAGCATATTCATGGTAGTCAGCATAGTCAAGATGATTTGAAGTACCCGGATGAGCCTGTGTTATTAGTTTCAGTAGTTGTTATCTAGGAATAACAGACATTGGAAAGTGGAGAATTACCAACGAGTATTACAGACAGGTGTGTAATAACAACTGCCTGTATGTGCTTTATCCTGCTTATTATATGACTACTTGCCACAAAATATAGAAAAATAGACATAAAACATTGTTCTGAGCCATATTAGTTAATTAATTCTTTAATTAAAGGCAAAGCTGGCAGAAACTAAAACAGGTTATCTGGAAATAACACCTTGGAATGTAGTGTCAGACTGATCAATATCAAGACATCCGTGAAATAATCTAAAATAACATACGGCTTGATGTACATTATTCCTTAATTATAGCCTTGAGTTTTGTCATATATTTGAACTGACTCAAAATCTGACTGGTTTAAAAAAATTGGTGTTTTGGTGAGGGATTTCCAATTGTTGAAATGATATAGATGGGATAGTGTTGGGGAAATCAGTGTTAGGGGCCCCTGTCACCCGGGTGATAATACTCTGTGGGCCCCCTCCTCTATCCCCTTGGGCTCAGCATTCCAGTCCTCTCCGTGCTCAGCCTGCAGAACCAGGTCACCTGAGGCAGGGCTGAGTGGGGGAATGAAAGAGCCAGTGTTCTCTCGCTCAGAGCCAAAGTTTGAGCCCTGATTGATGTTCTCCATTGTCTGAACTCTGCCCAGGAAGAGCTGGAACAAGCAGGCCTGGGATAATGGCGATCCTTCTCACCCTGTCTGAGGGCCAGATTCAGGAAGTATCTGATGTCTGAGCAAGGCTTTTCTGTATTATAGTGACAACATTAGCTCCTCCTACATCACAGACTGAGGTTTTACTGTGGGAGTTGAGTGAATTTGAGTGAAAGCTGTCTGAATATCTTTGGGTCAAAAAGTTTTGCCTGTCAATATTTGAATGTGTTTGATTTAATGTTTTTTTTTTTGCCACGATTTACAGCAGGTAGTGTAGCAATATTTTTATAACATAATATTAACATAAGATCATATTTAAGGATCACATAAATAGATTAAATAAAATAGTTTAGCTTTGCCACTATGCTTAGCCTCTAGGTTTTACCCATATATCTTCAAGTTTTTAATAATTTAAAATTTAAATATGTGTATATGATCACTTATTATTCATTCTATACTTATCCTATATTTAAAGTAGAGGCCAGAATGTTTAATTTTTAATTTGGTCAATTTCCTTCGGCTTAGTTCCTGATTTATTGGGGTCGCCACAGTGGAATAACCCACCAGTTACTCTGGCACATGTTTTTTTTATGTAGTGGATGTCCTTCCAGCCTCAATTTTTTAATTCAACGTTAGTCTCTGTAATATTGTTTAGAGATTTGTCATATTTCTATCTTTTACATGATATTTGTGCAAGACAATGGTAAACATTTACATATAAAGAACAAACAACATTATATACTAATCAATATTTGAAGTGGATCAAAAAGGTTTTCTCAAAATGGGAGAAAAAATGGGTTTGAGCTGATTTTCAGATATCATATTTTTAATATCTCTACTTTTCTTCAGACAGTGGACATGCACAGGGAGAAGGTGGCCCGCAGAGAGATTGGTGCATTTACGGTTGGGAAGAGGGTTCCTCGCAATCATAAGGTTGTTCCACCAGCAAAAAACAAAGAAGCCAAGCTCAAGTACACCCGCACACCCATATCTTTCTCTAGCTTGGACTCTGTTGGCCATGGAGTGAAGGTGAGAAAGCGTACAGTCTCATGAATTGGGGGCTGAACATTATCAACGATGTTACTAATTGACTTCAGTTGTTATTAAGCAACACAAAACTAATCATAATCCGCCTTACAGCTTAAAGGTCCCATGAAGTGCTTTGAAATATGCATTTTATTCGATCTTTCACGAAATCTCAACCGAAAAATGAAAGAGTGTGGGACAGTGTATCTCCTCCCCTTTTTACAAAACAGCCACTAGCGTTTTGTTTTCATCACCGCACAAGTACATCAAATGCAAAGCAAATGAGAAGTGTCTTCAAGGGTGTGGGGCTTGCCAGATACTAGAGAGCATTTGATTGGTTATGATTTAATGAGAAACTGAAGTTTGAGGTGACTTGAAAAATAATCATTGCTCCATATAGGCGGAAGTGACAAACTGCCAACTTTACATGTTTATATCAGTTTTATATCTTCTAAATGCAAATTTTCTCAATGTTTTAGAGCACTTTAGCTTATAGATATCGTATATACTAACATCTGAAAAAACATTATTTTTAATTTCATGCGACTTTTAACTCATTGAAATGTATGTGTTAAGTATAGGTTTAGTTTTTTGGGGAACTGGGGTTAATATGTAATGGCAAATTTATTAACTGTAAATAAAAAAACTATTTTCTAAGTATTTTAAGTGCCCCACTATACCTTTGCAAATAATAAATTCCAAGCAGTGTTTAATGTAGATGTTTTTGAATATTAAAAAGCTGCAAACCTGTAAAGTGCACAAGAAATAAATAAATTGTCTTTAATAAATTGAATTGAACTACAGAAACAAGTCATCATAAATTCTAGTTTCACTTAGAACCATTACAAATGTACGTCATGCCACGTTATTGCTGAAACATACATTTTATTCTGCTACAATTTATGCACTTTCACACAAATCTATGTTACAATCACTCAAGCTGAGATATGAATCACTTACTTGGATCATAACTGCACTGTAGTTTATGAGTTCTGAAGAGTGCAGAATTCATTCACTGAGCTCAGACACTTAATTAAACTAATTTTATTTACAGCCGTAACTTATCTAATCGAATTCTGATTGACCATTAGGAACAGAAATGTGTGTCAATGGTTATTATTCTCTCAACTCACCACTAAGAAACCTCCTGCTTATGTCACACACACAATATAGGTTCAGGTTAATCAA
This sequence comes from Danio kyathit, assembly GCA_903798195.1. NCBI lineage: Eukaryota > Metazoa > Chordata > Actinopteri > Cypriniformes > Danionidae > Danio > Danio kyathit. The sequence goes on along the minus strand of LR812521.1, from coordinate 43,324,302 downwards.
CTAGTTCCTCCTAATTTACCATTTTTGCTTTTAGCCTCAATTGTTGGAATTCAGATTTGAGACAAGAGGTGGTGTGGAATGTATATTATGGGAAAATGAAAGTATTTTGAGACCTTTAAATCAAAACAAGCAAGATTTTTAAGAGCATCAATGTGGTAATAATAATAATTCCTTACATTTAGGGTGCTTTCACACCTAGACTTCTGTTTCGGAACCTGGCGCATTTCCCTAGTTAGCATGGTTTGTTTGGCATATGTGAATCCAGCAATCGTGCTTGGATTACCACCAATATACTGTGGCGTTAGGACCCACACAGACCGCAGGTTGAACGCCCCCTACTGGTCTCGCTAACACCACTTCCGGCAGCAACCTAGCTTTTCCATGTGGTCTCTCATCCAGGTACTAACCAGGTAAAGCCCTGCTTAGCTTCAGTAAGCAACCATGTGAGAGTTACAGAGAGCTGCCAATTTTTGGTATTTTAACATTATCCACCAACATTTCCACAGAAATTAGAAGCTTGTTGCTTGCATTGCATCTCTAGTCCATGTTTTAACCTCATAAATCACCAAGAAAAAAGAGAATGTAACCCAGTTTACAATTATACAGGGGAATAAATGACGACTCAGGATTAGAAATTAGAAATGAAATTAGAAAAGCAGTTAGAAATGAAAAGTAAAATGGTAAAAAGTAGAGTATGTTCATTTAACTTAAATATTCTTTTTCTTTGTCGTGTTTGTCCACATCCTCTGATAAAACAGTTTAGTCTGGCATGAATTACCAGTGCAAACACACACACACACACACACACACACACACACACACACACTCACACACTCAGAGCAATGGCACATTCAAATCACTCTCTTATTTTCCCTCAAACACACACACACACACATACAAACACTCACACTCACGGTTGGTTGGCTGGCCACCAGCCTCTAAGCAGCGTGGGAAAAGAGCTAGAGTCATTAATTGGTGCTAGTACCCATGCTAAGCTAGCTCATTGATACCCTGTTAGGTCCGTATAGCAGTGAGCAGACAAACAAACACAAAGCTACAAGCATTTCACCGGAATGCACTTGTCAGAGACGAGACAAGTGGCACGAAACCACAGAAAACTGCTGAAGCACACATTTAGATTTAGAAAGTCTAGCACGTTTGCCCACATATCTACCAAAGCTTATTTTTTTTTACATCTAAAAGGTACTTTTTCATTTAGAATGCTATCGTTTTAATCATTAAATGTATATTTAGGGTCATTTTGGGTCACTGAGACTGTATTGAGAGTAATTCATTTGCCAGGATGCATTAAAAGGATTGATCAAAAGGGACAAATACAGTGTACAAAGCATTTCTATTTCAAATAAACGATTATTCACCAAATAATACTGAAATCTTCAGACTAGGCATCAAGCAGCTAATTTGAACATATAAATTGTTAGCACTAGATTAGCTTATAGATTGTTACCATCTGATTAAAATGACTTCTGAAGAATCCTAAACATATCATACAAAAAAATAAATGTACAATCTCCACATTTTAGAGCAGCAATGTAAATATATATTTATTTAATCTGAATCTCTTCAGAATAAGTGGATAATATAGAATCTATTTTTGTTGTCTACTCGTTTAAGAGTACTGTACATTCCAACTTACTTCATTTGTGACCAACCCTTCCTCATTATAATAAGGAAGTATGCAATTATGAATCCAGCCAATGTTTATTTGCACATGAAACTATTCTGCACAATATTTCTAACTCTTCCAGTACTCAGTGTATAATTGGTTTGTGAACTGATATTAAAAATGTATCTCCATCCAGAAACCACTAATCATCCAATTTGTTGTTTTCAGGATTCTGGCCAACCGCAGTTAAAAACGGCTACCATGTCGCGCAGTGGCAGCATACTGAGGTACATCCAGCACACTTACATCTATCTAGTATCTTAAATAGGATGAGTGCTATTTTAGTATTATTTACACACTTTTAATATTTAGACTGAAAGTTTAAATTTGCTTTGATTTGATTTTATTCATTTTATACTTTGTTTTTTTTTTTTTTTCCGTGCAACTTTATTTTTAAGTTATTTGCTAAAGCAACATTTCTATTGTTCACTTTTTATTTATTTTACTTTATTTTACATTCAATCAATTAGCAGACACTTTTGTCCAAAGCATCTTACAATTGAGGAGGCGTTCAGGGATTCAACAAGAAGCAATAAACACAAGAAGTGCTAATTATGCTAAGCAACTGTTAGCGCTAGAGTTATGCTGCGTTCACACCAGATGCGGATGAAGCATCAAGGGTGAGTGATTCACAAGTCAATGTATAGATGCCCTCTTGCTGACACCTGACAACAGCTCATCAAAATGGGCTCAGCTCAGTCGGAAGCACCGCTGAAAGCCTCCATCATCCAGGTATAGTTTCTAGAGGAGTTGATGAACTCACAGAGCTGGGTGCACCTCTAAAAGGATCTAGTGGACTCAGACACAGCGCCAAACAAATATATACAAGGTTTTTAGCCTTCCTAAAGCACATAAACACAGCTAATCTGTCAATAAAATCCATGTTAGCCATTTAGCAATGAAGCTAGAGTCATCGGGCAGACAGAAGCCCTGCCCATGACGCGAATTCATGTCTATTGTGAAGTGAATTTGACGCTCGAATGAAGCGAGTAAACTCAAAATGCTCACACGTCTATTTAGGTGCGAATACAGCATAGGGAGTTTAATTAAAGTGTCTGGTGCAAATAGAGAGAAGAGTGTTTTTACAGGTGGTTTGTCAAGCTCACTCACCTGTGTGAAGTACACTTCATAAATGCACAATGTTTTTTTTTCTTTTGTAAATATGGTGAAATTGTAAGAAAGTGTCTGGTGCAAATGTGCAAAACTGGTGCAAGTGTTGGTTAAAGTGTCAGAGAGATGAAGGAGTGTGTTTTCTACAAAGTTTGTTTGATTATTTTAGGTGATTCTTAATAGTTTTATTTAACAATACCAACACTCTTGCAGGACACATTCTTGTGCCTATTGCTTTAACTGAATTTATATATGCTTTAAATGTTTTTTGTGTCAGTCATTTTATTGTTATCTTGTGCCATGGACACAAAGATGCTGTTTTTACACAATCTTGAGATGCACGTTTTCATTCTTTTACTGAAACATCTACCTGTTATCGCTAGAACACATCCTGTGTGACACCCACACAACCGCAGTCACAGTGACTATTATATGCTAGTCATTACATCTTCTTTCACTTTATATTAGATCCTCCATGAAAATCTCTCTGTTATGCATTTAAAAAAAATTATCAGATATACAGTCACATGAGCTGATGGAATCAGACACACTCGTGCAGTCTCAGTCCTGTGTTCCTCTTCTGACTCAATTTGAGGGCCTTTCTCCAGGAAGTGCTTTTTGTTTGTTCTACCCACTTCCCCTCTTTGCGTGGCCTGAAAGCACTGTGGTGACTTTAGTTTCTCAGCACAAGCACATGAGACATGCACACGTCTTTTCAGAGCAAAGTGAATATCTGCATAAAATACAGAAGTGCTTGCCTAATATGAACTGTTTGGCCACTCATAATGTGTTTCGTTTTCTGTGTGTTGATGAAGTCGAGGCGGTCGTCCCCCAGAGCCAGTCCAGTGTCCTGTGGCCCCCAGTCTGTCTCATGGAGCATCCCTGACCTCACTCAACGACAAGTCTATCACGTAAGAACACACTTAAAAGCCACATTTACTAACAGCTTTTCCCTGAACAAACCCACGATTTACTAAAAACATGCTGTGAAACATTACACTGTAAAAAAATGTGTTTCTTACTTAGAGATTTTGTCTTGTTTATAGTCTAAATATCTCTTAAATCAGGAAATATTTTTCTAGACAAGCTTAAAATATTGTCTTGTTTTCAGAAATAATGTCAAAATTATGTTAATTATGTAAAAAATTATTTTGCTTACCCCGTTGGCAGATCAAAAAAATTGCTTAATTTTGACTTATTTCTCAAAACAAGACAATAGGTTATGTTTGTCTAGAAAATATTTCTTGATTTAAGAACTTTTAGATATTTGAACTATAAACAAGAGGAAAACTTTAGGTAAAAAAAAGCCTTTTTTTTTGCCATGTAAAGATGAAAAATTACAGAAGCAGTTATTTTTGTGACTGACCTTGGCCCAATCCCAATTTTATTTTTGTACCCCTACCCCCTTGGCCCTTGAGTGTGAAGGGGACGGGCTTTAAAATTTACCCCTAAATAGGGCTGGACGATATGGCAAAAATTTAAATCACAATATATTTTTTTATTTCGGTCGATACGATATAATTTCGATATCGATATGGACAATATTAAAAAGAAAGGAAAAACTGCCAAGAACGCACACAATGGATGTCTGTACCTACAAATGTCTGCAAAGTGAATTTGCAAAGTCGATAATACCTCCAGACTCTTATAACTTTTTTTAAAAATAAAAACAGTACAAAAAAATTTGTTCATTTTTTATTTGTATTTAGCCTATTCAAACAAGAAATGTGAAATAAACTATCAAATAAATAAAACTCTCAGACTCAGCTTATAATATATAGACAGTTTGTGGGGGTTAGCTTGACCAACATGATGAACAGAAACTTTTATCAGTGTTTTTTTTTTGTATATGCTGAATATTTAACAATCAAAATAATACCAAAATCTTGCAATTATGACATCCACATCGTAAAAAAACATAGAAAAAGAATAATATTTAAAATAATAAAAAATCATAAAGAGTAAAGGCTACATTAATATTTGCAATAGAAGAGTTGTTTGAGTATATTCATAATTCTAATTGCTTTTCATCTTGAACGTCCTTTAAGGGTTTTATCTGTCTATTTATATTTGTGTATGTAATTACCTAATTAAATTGAAAGGTTTAACATAAATATCTCTTATATATTTTATAAAGTCTATTAATATAGACTAATACTTTATATAACACGTTTTCATTATTTTAAAGATTTAATAGCTCTATTGATCACATTCTTTCTACTTCATCAGCTTTGCAATAACCTGATTCCTGATAAATATGTGAGTTTTATTTTGTAAGTGCGCGAGTGCTATATGCAAGCATGCAGCGAGTTTGTGTATGTGAGGGTTAATTTTGGTGTTTATGCAAGGATCGAGTTTGTTTGTGTGTGTGTGTGTGTTAATGTGGGAGTATATGCAAGGATCGGCGAGTTTATATGCATATGTGGGTGTATGCATGCATCAAGTTTATATGTACAGTATAATGTTATAATGTTAACATGATAAGTTTCATACATGTTTTGAACATTCAATAGTATAGGTGTATATCTCAGTATGTTTTATCAGGTGGAACTGCTTCAAATGGTGAAACAGATTTGATGTGTTGCCGCCGCTAGTCAGCTACACTCTCTGGCACACTTTGCAGAGCACACGAAACTAAGTTTATCAAAACTTAAAAAGCCGAGCCACTTCCACACCACTGCATTAGTCTTTCCTTTCTTGTCAACTATTTAGTCTGCATTCTTACTTGTGGAAGCTTGTTCATTCGCATCTGTATTCAGAGCACTCATTTTGTAGCTAAAACTTTCTGCGGCGCAGCTTAACCAACTGCTGTGCTGAGCGCTGGCAGCGTCTGTGTTGTTCGTCATCACGCAAGTGACATCAGATCACGCTCTTTCTGACGGCTGAGCACTGAACGTCATTTAGTGACAAGTGATACATGTATAAGATCTTATATAAATATAAATAATAATATATATATATATATATATATATATATATATATATATATATATATATATATATATATATATATATGTGTATATATATATATATATATATATATATATATATATATATATATATATATATATATATATATATATATATATATATATATATGTATATATATATATATATGTATATATATATATATATATATATATATATATATATATATATATATATATATGGGCAACCCAGTGGCGCAGTAGGTAGTGCTGTTGCCTCACAGCAAGAACGTCGCTGGGTCGCAGGTTCGAACCTCGGCTGGGCTGGGTCAGTTGGCGTTTCTGTGTGGAGTTTGCATGTTCTCCCTGGGTTTGCGTGGGTTTCCTCCGGGTGCTCCGGTTTCCCCCACAGTCCAAAGACATGCAGTACAGGTAAATTGGGTAAGCTAAATTGTCCATAGTGTATGAGTGTGAATGTGTGTGTGGAAGTTCCCAGAGATGGGTTGCGGCTGGAAGGGCATCCGCTGCGTAAAATCGTGCTGGATAAGTTGGCGGTTCATTCCGCTGTGGCAACCCCGCAAGGGACAAAGTCGACAAGAAAATGAATGAATGAATATATATATATATATATATATATATATATATATATATATATATATATATATATATATATATATATATATGCAAATTTATATCGAAATATCGGAAATGGGTTTAAAAATCATATCATCGTTATTGAAAAAAATCTATAGCGATATATATTGATATCAAATTATTGTCCAGCCCTACCCCTAAAAAATGGGACAGCACTACAGCACCTGCACACGTCATCATATGTCATCACGATCTCTTGCTTCATTTGAGATCGACTATCATGACTGCTGTAGTTATTCCAGTTGCGTTATTTTTTGGTATTTATCTTCAGGAAATCACTGAAGGCAACATTATCATGTTATCATAACAATATAATGTGGCAATAAGATCATACTTGTACTGTGTATTTACACCGTGGCCATATTCATCTATTTAAACACAAGAAAAGAACATTAACATTATAGCAGACACTGGAAAAAGCTCATTCCCAGCCACTAGACTTTTCTGACAGGGTATTCGAGTGTCATTGAGTGTCATAATGTGGGACGGCTATAAAGGAGTTATTATTAGAGATTACAGATAGCGAAATTTAGCGGCTTTTATTTTAGCGTTTTTTTTTAAAGCATGACGGTAAAACACGAAGGTATAAAATAAAACATGTATAAAAACATGTTCTTGTTTGTTGTAAAAATTCGGAATAATGACAAAAAAATACTAATTTGTGCATGTCTTTATCTCCGTGGGCAGCCATTCTGTCGCTGGTGATTCTGAGAAATTTTCTTACCCCTTGGTTTCGAGTGTGGTCCTGAAAAAAATCTCTGTTTCAAGGGGTATCTAGTCCTTCCTCTTAGCCATACGCCTTCAAGCTAAAGAGAATTGGGACACCCCTACCCCTTCAGGTGAACGTGCAAAATGAGGGGAAGAGGTAAGGTGTAGAATTGGGATTGGGCCCTCATTTTATTGCATTTGAATATTTCCTTTTCAGGTGCAATATTTATAAAAGAAGAGTATTTAAATAATAAATAAATCATGCAATGCCATTCACTAAAATGTATGTTAGTGGTCCAAAATCAAACAGTGCTCAGGTGTAGCTTCAATAATGTGTCGGTGCTCTTTGGGTAAGGGATTCATCTTGTTTTTTATAATGTAAAGCCATTGGATATTGTGGATTGCAAGTACATATCATCAACACGCATCATCATTTAAATTTTTTTTCCATTAAGTGTTTTTTTCTCCCTCTCTCTTAATGCTGAATTAATGATGATTGTTGAGTTGACTCTGTGTTCAATATATTATTTCAGTATTGTTTATATATTCTAATGAGTTGTGAGACCATAGCGTTCAAAAGAATCTCCAGATGCACCTGATCACTGTTACCCTGATGAAAGCAGTTGTTTGCCGAAACGCATAAGCGCAGTTTTAAGGAATAGCCATGTCAATAAACGCGTTTTAATTTTTTTTCCACATTTTTCAAGTGCCTTAGACTGAATTTTGCTGTATGTTAGTGGCATTTGTATTATTTACTAAAAAAAAAATTGCATGCATTAAGCAATTTTGTGTTTGACTTGCTGTGATAGTTGCTGTAGCAGAAGAACTGACGAGAACAGAGTTGGTTGGTTGAAGAGGGAGAAATATCGCCAGATGACGTTATGCTAACAAATTCATCACTAAACTACAATGTTTTTAATTTCTGCCATTCTTTGTTGATTGGATTTTCATTAAAAAACTTAGTCGTGGCTGAACTACCAAAGTATGATGCATCATTTGAGAAAATAAATATGTACATATGTAGATCCATCATTCAAATCGTGCTAGTTAAAATGTAAAACTTCCGCAATGATGCTCCTCAAGGGGGTGGAAAAACAACTACTTTAAATAAAATCTGCAACAGATGCTTTTTAAATAGTAAAAATTTATATAATTGGATAAAACTTCACAAGCATTTATATATTTTTAAAAATCCAGTATTAGTTATAGGAGTTATAGTTTGTTGTAATAGTAAACAATTAGCTTGTTTTTATTTACCTTGGTCTATCTTTATTTCCTCCGTGTTTAATTTAAAATACTTAATAAGTAAAATAATTAATATAAATAATTAATTAAAATGTTTAAATAACAAATATTAAGAATATTCCATATTTTGTAATATTTCAATATTTTTGTAATATTGCAAACAAAACATATTATCATATACAAATCAGATATTTGGCCATACAATGAAAAAAAAATATATAAAAAATTAAATAAAATAATAATTTTATATATATATATATATATATATATATATATATATATATATATATATATATATATATATATATATATATATATATATATATATATATATGTACACACACACACACACACACACACACACACACACACACACACACACACACACACACACACACACACACACACACACACACACACACACACAAACACACACACACATTTTATTTGTAATCTATAAAATGACATTTGGTTTTAAAACTTTTAGTGTAATGTTACCCTAACTGTAAGTTTTCCTAACTCTGTTTCTTCAATCACTGCAGTTCGAGTTTTGGTATAGCTGTGCCACCTCCAGTAGTGCCCAGCTGGCCCACCAGCCCTGATAGTGACATCATCAGCACACTATCGGAAGAAGTGCGGGAAGAAGGACCCCCGCCTCCACCCCCAATGATGGAGGCAGAGGGAGAAGTGAATCATGGGCAGGAGGCCGCTCTACCAGCTCCACCACCACCTCCACCTATGGATTGTACAGACAGCATTCCCCCGCCTCCTCCAATGCCCACCTCATCTACCCCTGAACCGAGCAGCATGATGGCCATACCGCCTCCCCCACCTGCTCCACCTCTTGAAACAGGTTAGTTTGTGCAGACTAAAATGATCCTTCAATATGACAGGTCATTATAAGGTAACAACAGGCTAACACCATGAGATATGTAAGGCATAAAGTACACCCAGGCGGTTGTTATCACAGAATAAATCCTGACAGTATACTCGACAGCCTGACATGAAGCGAAGGTCTGTTATATAAGACTCAAGGGCTTTATTCTGTAAAAACAACAGTCTGGATGTATTTATTCAACTATTTACAAGGCTACTTGCCACAACATGTAAAAATTAGACACAAAACTTGGTTCTGAGCCATAATAGTTTGTTCGTTCTTCAATTAAATGCAAAACTGTCAGAAATGAAAACTTCTGAACGGAGCAGATGGAGCATACACTAACCTATATATCATTCAGTAATAAGATGTCAAAAAAGTAAAGCTGTTAGAAATGAAAATGGCTGTGTGACAGACAAGCATATGGACATAAATGCCAATGTATTAATATGACTATGAATGTATGCACTATTGGAGAAGATGATTTGAGGTTCTCAGATGAACCTGTTATTAGTTTCAACGCTTGTTATCTGGGAATAACATCCCTTGAAATGTGGCGACTGACCAGTTAGAATCAAGTATTCCAGAGAGCCGTGTATTTATATGTGATAATGTTTCTGTCCATGTTAGGTAATAATCAGCTACTCTACAGTAGTCAACATTTGAAGTAGATCAAAAAAGTATAAGAAAAGTTTCTAAAACTATTGAACAACACTCATTCTAGTGGTGCGGTGGCACAGTGGGTAGCGTTGTCGCTTCACAGCAAGAAGGTCGCTGGTTTGAGCCTCAGCTAGGTCAGTTGGCATTTCTGTGTGGAGTTTGCATGTTCCCCCAGATGGACAGTCCAAAGACATGTGGTAAAGGTGAATGGGGCAAGCTAAATTGTCCGTAGTGTTTGTGTGTGAATGAGAGTGTATGGGTGTTTCCCAGTGATGGGCTGCAGCTGTATGTGAATACATGGAGGTATATGTGACAAATAAAGGCTTGATTGATTGATTGATTGATTGATTAAATACGCAACAAAACTTAAAAACCACTAAAAATAGAGCTGAAATGTGGGATAGTCATCTTGTCACCATAAAAACAAGAAAAATTACTAATAAAAAACAAAAAAATATGCTATAAAAGTAAGTATGCATGTGTTAAGTAAAAATATAGTGTAGCCAGTGTTTCACAACTGGTGGGTTGAGACCCAAAAATGGGTCACAGAAGCGGTCTGAGTGGGTTGCAGAGTGTTCTTATGATGCTTTTTGATTTTGAAAGATGTGTGTGAAAGCTGTTGATGCTCGTTTTAGATGCGGTTCATATGCGTATGAGAAAAACACATTCACCTAAAGGCCGTTTCAGACAAATTGTGGCAGTCGGAAGAGTCTATTTTCAATAGTAGAAATGCGAAAAGCTGGTTTCAGTGGTGCCATGAAGGCAGTGGCTGCGTGCAACCAGTGCTCGAACACCTGCAGTAAAAGGTTGTTTTACAAGCCCAGCCTCTGAGATATAAGTAGGCTTGCTAGGTTAAAAAAATAATACAAATCACATACAAGAAAAAAAATAATGTTGCGGCTTAATGACCAGGGACCCAGATCCAAACCAGTTGAGAATTACTGGTCTAGTCAAAAGGCATATTTGGTCATTGAAGTCAAGGCAGAGTAAGGGAATCTATTCGGGTTGGGCCGATAGACGATGTCATCGACCATCGCCGATGGCTGATAAACTTCACGATGCTGAGCCGGCATCGTGATCCATCGCCCCGCCCCACATGTATATTGATATATAACTTATATTTGCATGTCATCTTAATAGCAATAACGGTCTTTTCATGAGCTGTGTTATATTATACTTATAGCTGCTGTTTGCACGGCTGACAGCATCGTGAGGATTAAATACATTGTGAGAATTATACAGTACCTCTCGCGCTTAAAATGTGTAGATTCAGTGGTAAACGCTGTTACCTGTAAACCCCGTCCCACAGACTTTACAGTGAATGGCTTTAGTTATTTTCATAGCGGACTTGAAGCCACTGGAAGTCTTTTCTCCACTCTTGGAAAAGTGTAAATGGTGGATTAACATTCAGCACATGATCACTAATAGGATGTGTCATTATTTAACTTTAGGTGGTTTCTAAAACTAAATCTGTCAGTGTTATTTTCATTCTCTCATCTTCAGCGCGTCACATTTCCGAGGCTGTTGCTCCTGTCATGTAAAGGCAGAAGGCGTTGACTGAGTGATTGACAGCTGATATTAACCAATCCATTCGCGTTCAATTCTAGCGTGGTGGGCCAATAGGAAGAGCACAAAGGCGGGGCAAGCATTGTAGGCTTTTGTACTTCAGCAAGTTCACATGACAACTGTTTTAATCTGTTCCTGAGCGCTGCTTTTGGTGTCTTTAGGTGCAAAGATGCATCCTGCATAAATGTCTCCTAAATCCGCGCACGCTTGTGAGGATTTTGCAGTAAAAACAGGTCGCACGGTAAAAATGTATGCACTAGCACAAATGCTTTCAAATACATATTTTCGGTCGCATAAAATATCAGGCGCAAGTGTGACCAAAACGGTCGAGCTCTAGCATCTTTACTTGTTATTAATATGTCCTCATAATAATAATAAAATATGTAAGTTATCATTAATCACAATACAAATTACAGTGAACTCCAAACGAACTCTCGTCTCGTCTCTGCCACCAGCTGTGGGGAAAAGCCATTATGACACAGATCACTCCGCCTGATCATGCCAGAGTCCCGCGGAAAAAAAAGTGATTGACAGGTGGTAATTTGTGTATAACTTTATTTATTTATGGTTTGGTCATGGGTAAAGCAAAGACCATGTGGGTCAGGTAGTGAAAACGATAGGCTACAATTATTAAATTCGTTATGAATTAATTGATATTTAACAACAAAGACCCCCACCCCGCCTACGACGACGATACCATCGTCCATCGCCGATGTTCACATTCGACATCGTACGATGCCAAATTTGTCAACATCGCCCAACCCTAGAATCTATAAATAATAGTTGTATAGTGCAGCAGAATTAAGTAGATTTTTTTTAATCAGTGGCCGAGGAGATTGGATTTCCTCCACCTGAAGCTCTCGGTGACATGCCTCCTCCACCAGCCCCTGACGGCCTTGATCTTCCAAGCCCACCACCTCTGCCTGGAGAGGACAACATCGAAGGTACAAAAATGGCCACACAAAATCACATGCTTGCTCAAAAATGATATTTAGTTGTGTGTCATGCTTCAAAATGATATCACATTTGCTTTATCTTGCAGCCAGTTTATCTAAGCTTCTGATCTTGGTGTTGCGGTTATTTGTATCTGTGAGCTTTTGTTCTCAGAGCTCTTATTCTTCACACTTGTCTCTCTCTTGTCACTCAGCTCTGCGTTCTCGCCGGTCACGGGTGCGACGTCATCCTCCTAGCACTCGTTCGCTCTCGCTCAGGGTCCGCATGGGCCCCAGCGCTCGCTCGCTGTACACGCGCTCGCTTTTCCTGCCTGCTGCTCAATCACGTAAGGCCTGCTCACTCCTTATTTACTGAAGCTCACTGCTAGTTTATACTTCTGATAGCAAAAAAATGTTAAAGAGATCGTTCACCCAAAAATGTAAATATGCTCACCATTTGCTCACTCTCAAGTGCTTCCAAACAAATACAATGGAACTCGATGGCTACTTGTTTCCAACATTCTTTAGAATATCTCCTTTTGTTTTCAACAACAACAACAACAAAAAACTTAGAAAGGTTTGGAACAGGTGAAGCAAACATACAAGGGCTCAGAGTCTTAGGTGCTGTTTACACTAGTGCAATTTGGTTTTAATACACATGTATATTATTAAAGTCATGTGAAAACACAGTGTTTTGAAAACATTGAAGTCCCTGTTTTAGTTTGCATACACTAGACAGACTGAAATGCAAACTTTTGAAAACAGATGCGTGGCTATCCACAATTGCTCTCTGATTGGTCTTCTAGACCAGTGGTTCTCAGTTCCGGTCCTCGTGACCCCCCGTCCTGCACATTTTGTAGGTTTTTCTTACTTAACACACCTGGTTCAGATCATCCACTTGTTAACGGGGAGATCATTGTGTGTCAAATAAGAGAGGCATACAAAATGTGCAGGACAGGGGGGTCACTATTGTGCATTATTCTCTGATGCCCTTTCATATGACTACTACACAACTGATAGACAGCAAGTACGGATGCCGGCAAAATTAATGCACGCCCATTGAGCATGAATGGTATAGAATGCTGTGGAAGAAGTCTGTTTTTCTGTAACAGTAAAAATCCCAGTCTGGATGAGGAGCAATTGTATTCTAATATGCCTTAAAACTAAAACACACTAGTGTAAATGCCACTTTAATATTATGGTGAACTAATCCTTTTAAGTCAACCAAAACACTTCTGTATTCTGGCATGCCAATATTCCAAAGACCCATTAGTCAAAATCTTTGCCCATTTGGTCTTCAGAGTTTTACATTCTTACCGGCTGGAAGATGTCTCCAGTCTGTAAATACTATGTCTCCATGTCATGCTGCTTCTCTTTATTGACACCTGTCAGTCATGATCCCCCCGCCCCCTCCATACCCTCCTCCTCTGGCTCCGCCTGCTTCTCTCAGTCCATTGTGCAGGATTCCTGCCCGCCTGCAGCACCTGGGTAAGTGCTTTTCATTTTTGTTTGCCACTTTCTCAGTATGCTTTTCAGCAAGCCATTTTAGCCAAATTTGATCGTCAATTTTGATCGTGCACTTGTTTTAAATCCTCAACAAAATTAGATTTCTCCTGGAAATGGAAAGCCTGCGGAAGTGATAATGCAATTTTTGTCATTTGAAAGCTGCTGCAAGCTGCTTTGAGGTGGAAAATTGTGCATGGTTTAAACATGCTTGTGATCAGATGCATAGCAGTTCCTCCTCTAATGTTGTCAATGTGTTAACGTTGTGTCTAGATCTTGAGATTCCAGCACCGCCCCCTTCACCACCACTAGACGATTTTGACAGTTATGAGGAAATGCCCCCTCTGCCTCCCCCTATTGACTATGACATGTCAGCACCAGCCGACTATCTGGAGAAAGGTATACACTCAACTCTTTTTTAGACTTAAGTTTAGAAGTTTTATAGTCATACATATCCAGCTGTTGTGATTACACCAATTTAAATTATGGGTTTCATTTCCAGTTTGAGGAACTTTGAGAAATGTTTTTTATATATAATTTTTTAATAGATTTTACACAAATTGAAAATCACAGTGGACAAAAACGTCAATTAATATGTAGCTTAAAATAAAATGAAATAAAAAAGGATTATATTAAGTTAAATTTTTAACATGTAATAATCATGCGGAAGTACAGACGTTTTTTTCAAGAAATTCAGACATCACAATATTGCCAACCCCGGAATACGAATAAATATACAAATGATATATATATATATATATATATATATATATATATATATAGGGAGTGCAAAATTAATACGCAAGTTCTCAATGAACCCAAAAAACTCATTAATATCAAAGCTGAATATTTTTGGAACTAGTTTTTAGTTTGTTTTTAGTTTTAGCTATTTTAGGAGGATATCTGTGTGTGCAGGTGACTATTACTGTGCATAATTATTAGGCAACTTAACAAAAAACAAATATATACCCATTTCAATTATTTATTTTCACCAGTAAAACCAATATAACATCTCAACATTCACAAATATATATTTCTGACATTCAAAAACAAAAAAACAAATCAGTGACCAATATAGCCACCTTTCTTTGCAAGGACACTCAAAAGCCTGCCATCCATGGATTCTGTCAGTGTTTTGATCTGTTCACCATCAACATTGCGTGCAGCAGCAACCACAGCCTCCCAGACACTGTTCAGAGAGGTGTACTGTTTTCCCTCCTTGTAAATCTCACATTTGATGATGGACCACAGGTTCTCTATGGGGTTTAGCTCAGATTAACAAGGAGGCCATGTCATTAGTTTTTTCTTCTTTTAGACCCTTTCTTGCCAGCCACCCTGTGGAGTACTTGGACGCTTGTGATGGAGCATTGTCCTGCATGAAAATCATGTTTTTCTTGAAGGATGCAGACTTCTTCCTGTACCGCTGCTTGAAGGTGTCTTCCAGAAACTGGCAGTAGGACTGAGAGTTGAGCTTGACTCCATCCTCAACCCGAAAAGGCCCCACATGCTTATCTTTGATGATACCAGCCCAAACCAGTACTCCAACTCCACCTTGCTAGCGTCTGAGTCGGACTGGAGCTCTCTGCCCTTTACCGATCCAGCCATGGGCCCATCAAGACTCACTCTCATTTCATCAGTCCATAAAACCTTAGAAAAATCAGTCTTGAGATATTTCTTGGCCCAGTCTTGACGTTTCAGCTTGTGTGTCTTGTTCAGTGGTGGTCGTTTTTCAGCCTTTCTTACCTTGGCCATGTCTCTGAGTAACGCACACCTTGTGCTTTTGGGCACTCCAGTGATGTTGCAGCTCTGAAATATGGCAAAACTGGTGGCAAGTGGCATCTTGACATCTTGGCAGCTGCACGCTTGACTTTTCTAAGTTCATGGGCAGTTTATTTTGCGCCTTGGTTTTTCCACACGCTTCTTGCGACCCTGTTGACTATTTTGAATGAAACGCTTGATTGTTCGATGATCACGCTTCAGAAGCTTGGCAGTTTTAAGAGTGCTGCATCCCTCTGCAAGATATCTCACTATTTTTTGACTTTTCGGAGCCTGTCAAGTCCTTCTTTTGACCCATTTTGCCAAAGGAAAGGAAGTTGCCTAATAATTATGCACACCTGATATAGGGTGTTGATGTCATTAGACCACACCCCTTTTCATTACAGAGATGCACATCACCTAATATGCTTAATTGGTAGTAGGCTTTCGAGCCTATACAGCTTGGAGTAAGACAACATGCATAAAGAGGATGATGTGGTCAAAATACTCATTTGCCTAATAATTCTGCACTCCCTGTATATATATATATATTTAATAATACGATTGTGCTATAAATGATCCATATACATAATGAATAAGGAGTGATAGGTATGTTTTGCTTTGTGATTTTTATTCATTATGCAAATAACATTATGCTTGGCATTTTAATATGATATTAGTACAACAAGCAATCTTTGTATTCCCTACAGTACAGTAATGTTGAACACATCTGTCATATTGCCATGGAAAGAATTGTTTCGAGTTTTTGCCGTTATTTGTGGTCTGCTGAAAATAATTTGTTATTTCTGATTTTAATTTTGGATAGATGAACTGTGAGGAGAACAATGCCAGCCCATTACACTTACAGTAGTTTCTAAAATCACTTCACTGATTGTTTAGTTTAGCAGAAGTTACACCCATAACTAACACAACGTATCTTGAGGCATAGGAAAAATTTTGCACCGTGAATCAATATTCAGTATAATCTTTTTTTTTCTACTAAATGATTCTATTTACATTTAAATTGCTATTAGAAAATATGTACAGAGACTGATATTCCATTGTAATGCTCTTTCCTTCCAAGTGGTGGCACTATATACATACGACACAGGCAAGCCGGGTGACCTGCTGTTTCAGGAGGGGGACATCATTTACCTCACCAGCAGGAATGAGGACGGCTGGTGTGAAGGGGTCCTGAACGGAGTTAAGGGTTATTTTCCTGGCAACTATGTGGAGTCCACTGCTTAAACGACCATACGATTTCACAATGTCACTGAGCAAATTATTTAAGACCCGAAGCCCCTTCTTTCAACATTTTGTCAAGTGAATATGTATAATAAGATTGGATGTTCTTAGTACTTTGTTTTTAGGATGGTCAAACATCACAAAAGCTACTAACATGCTGACCGATGTTCTCAGCAAAGATGAGCATGCGTTTATAAAAATACCATGTCTCAAGTTTACTCTGGTATTAAGAATAATGATCATTTATCTCTCAGGACTTTAAGTTATAATCTAAATGTACAACATATCAAGAAACATTTTTATGTGCATTTCAGATGTATTTGATCAATTGAGATTATTAATGAATTTATATTTTTGTTTGAATAGGTTTTTGTGCAGAGTAAATATAATATAAAAATAATATATTTGTGTAATTTAATTCAGTTTCCTAATTAACCTTTATTACTTGTGATCAGTTTATAACATTTAATAGATTCCCTTTTGCGAATACTGTATATTAACATTTTTTATACTGTGGTGAGTGAATGAAATCTGTTAATGTGCACCAACTCACGTCACTGTTTTATGATGCCAAGTTAGCTTTTATAGTCAGGAGGCTTTTGACCTGTTCATTCATGAACACGCTCATCTGTCTTATTTTTTATTTTTCTAAACTATTACACAGTTGTTTATTTCATGCAGAGAAAAGATATTAAAATTTCTTTGATGTAAGTGTGTTCCTCCTTGTTTTACAAAAATGAAAGGGTAAATTCTGGAGAATATATTGTAATGTATTTGGAAACCGTACAACTTAATAGGACTCATTTATTAATGATCATGCTGATTATATTGTTTTTTAACACAAATTCAAACTTCTCCCAAATCTGTACACCTAATTCACCTTAGTCATGTACACACATGAATTTGTCGCTAAGCTCCTGTCACTACTGAGCTTTCTGAATGAGTGCCAGCATGAATGAGCTTAGTCATATCCATAAAACACACCCAAACCATTACCAAATAAAGGTTTTCCACTCAACCCAGCAGTTCTTTTCAGATTTACCTGATCCTCCAGCAATGCCAAGAGTGCATTAATAATAAAAAATACTTTGAAATAATTTGATATCTAAACTGATATGGCCGTTTTGAAATGCAATGTCAAAACGTTCAATGCATTTTTATGATCCTAAATCAAGAAAAGATAAATAATAATAAATAATTATGTTACTACTATTTTAAATAAGTATTTCTGACTAAATTCTCATTTATTTTTAGCAAAGACAGCCAATGTAATGATACAGACGATAAAATGGCTGTGCTTTAATGATAAACTGAGGTTAACATTGACGAATCATCTTCTAAAAACAAATAATGAACTCTACACACTGTTGCTGTGTGATATCTGGAAATAATGAATGTCTGCAAAGTCAAATGTCCAGGTATAATAAAGGCTGGAGATACAGGTGCTGTGTCTTTAAACAGCAGACAGTTGCCATAAAAGTGTTCAAACTTCACTATCAGCCCTTTAAACCCTCCGCCAGATAAGATTTCGGCTCAAATCATAGCAGTGCACTCGTGGTCTACAACACTGCCTTCATCATCTGTGCTGTTTGAGGTAAGACTTATTACTATTTTTTTCACCTAAGTGCCTGAAAACCTACCTGGGTTATGAAATAAGTTGTTACAAAACACATGACTGGATTGGTATGAATGTATTGATCTGTAGCCTGTTTGGTAATGATAAAGCTGGACATTTTCAACAGTTTAAACATTATCATAATGGCTAGAGTTTGTTTATTTTGGGATTCATGTGATGGTGTAACGGCTGGTATTTTCAAACACACTACTTGCATCTAGGAGAAATCCATGTTCCTGTTCTGCTTTCTGAAGTCAAATGAAGGGTTTCTGATTCTCCTGAGCTAATCTGACATTCAGGCCAAAATGAGAGAAGATCACTACTCTTTTTAGACAGCCTGGGACTAATTTTCATCCCCCTTGGGCCCAATAAAAAGGCTTATCCCATAAATGACTTAATCTGTCCTGGCTGGCATTAACTGCTAAATTGACTAAATGTAGTGTGAAAAGCTTGTTCTTCAAATCAACATGGTTATATAAGGAAAATGGATTCTGGTTTATAAATGTGGTTTGTCATCTGTACTCACTTTACACCTGCTCTAATGGGACACCTGTTTTTTCCGGTTAGCAATTCGCTCGGGTAGGTGTCTTGACTTAGTAGTTAGAAACAATTATTAGAAGGTTAAACACTGTTAAATATTCACACAGTGACTTTGAAGGTTCTAGGAAATATACAATTTATTTACTTCACATTTACTCATTAAGGGATACAGAATCATGTATTTTCTAACTTTCTAATTCAAATGAAATCTAAAAGATGAAAAAAAAAAAAGATCCGCTAATGTTTTTCAAGGGCAGCACGGTGGCTCAGTGGTTAGCACTGTCGTCTCACAGCAAGAAGGTTGCTGGTTCAAGTCCAGGCTGGTCCAGTTGGCATTTCTTTGTAGAGTTTGCATGTTCTCACTGTTTTGGCGTGGGTTTCCTCGGGTGCTCCGGTTTCCCCCACAGTCTAAAGACTTGTGGTATAAGTGAATTGGGTGAACAAAATTGGCTGAAGTGTATGAGTGTAAACGTGAGAGTGTGTATATGTGTTTCCCAGCACTGGGTTGCGGCTGAAAGGGCATCCGCTGCGTAAAACATATGTAATAGTTGGCGATTCGTTCCACTGTGGTGAGCCCTGTTAATCCGGGATTAAGCCAAAGGAAATTAATGAATGATATTGTTTTTCAATTTGATTGTGTGAATTATGTGCTGATCTGTATTTTTATTTTAGAGATGCATTTTAATGACCTGCGCCTTTAATATTTTAGGCCTGAAATACTCATATTTGATGATTATATTAACCTCTTGCTTCCTTATTGTACCTATTCAGTCTTAGTATTTATAGTTTCTCGAATCTGCTATACCAGAAATCCCACAATTCATGATCCAATGTATATTAATGGTCTTCATCAAATGTCATTTATTTATTTCCTGACAGATTTGTTTCTGATATCTGAGGGATTTTCTTGGAAAATTCTTCATTGCCATGGATAATGATGATCAATTCCTAATATTTAAGTATGTATAACTGCTTTCAGTGCTCCTTATGTCCTTTATTGTTAGGTTGTCTTTATTTTTTAAATATTTTGAAATTGTATATATCTTTCAGGGTTATAATATTGAGGGGACAAAAATGTTAAACAAACATACACTGAAAAAAAATGATTTCTGCAAAATTGTTGCACACAAATAATATGGGTTGAATGTAAACAAACAAATAAAATGTAATAATGTTCAACTTAATTTTTTTTGTTTAAATTCAGCCAAAATAAATTGTTTAAAATCACTTACCTTAAAAAAATAGTACTCATCTTTTAATGACATTTTCTTTTATTTTTTGCTTTTTTGCTATGTTATTGATGTAATTCGTAAATGAATGTGACAAGGAAAAATGTATTTGAGTTTTCAACATATTAGGCATATAAATAATAGTAAATGTGTGCATTTTAACATTATTTGCAAAAGGTTAAAAATGTTTACTTTCGGGTTGGCAATTATACCGGCCTTGAGAATAACACACAATCTTGTAAGAAATTTATACTATTGCATTTCTAAAAGTGGAAAAAATATAGATAGAGGAATGGATGATGGAATTCAGAAGAAAAACAGATTAAATCTCTTTCTGAATGAGAAACACACTGAAGTAGATCTTTTTTCTGCAACATTACTTTCGTTACATAATGTTTTTACTTTAGCCTGACATTAAAAAAGGAATGAAAAAAAAATAGTGGGCTAATTTTTTTATTTAATTTAATATTATTTTATTTATTATTTTACAGTGCTCAACATATGAGTACACCCCTCACAAATCTCTCTTTTAAATTCATATTTTTAATAGGAAGCTATACAATATTATATTTGTGTATATACATTAGATTAGTTAGTACTGAAGCCAAATCTGGAGCTTATCTAACAAAATAACTTACGATAACGGTCCAAAAACCAGTACACCCAAATTTATATGTTATAGAAAATATTAAATACAAATTAAAAAAAATGTTATTTAAAATTTTGTAGGTTGTAATTTGTTTTGCGATATTTTGCTTGAATTTAATTGTATTATCTTTCAATTTCTGAATATGTTTGGTGACTAAAATAATATTTTAATAAATGTATCTGTTTATTGTTTAAATGCACCAAAATACATTCCCTATATTCACTGAGAAATTGATTAAAAATATTTATTTTCAAAATGCGGTGTACTCAATTATGCTGAGCACTGTATAATTTTTTATTTTATCATTTGGAGATTTCAAACTGAATTAAAATCATATTTGTTTTTGCATTGGAGTACAATATGACTGTAAAAAGATTTATGAACTTTGAAATTTACTTTTATACATTGTTATATATAGCTTACTATCTCCTCCTAAAATCTGAAGATGGTCTGTTCAGTTCCTATACTTTCATCACTTTAGCCAACCAACGCTTTAAATGAATGGTTCTTCTTCATCTCAGCAAATTGAAAATGACTTCATGTTTCTTAACGTGATACATTTGTCTCTTAATGTTGTTCTTTCAGGATATTCATGCCTATCGTATCCTTCGGGATGCTGTCCATCTGCTGTGCTGGTTTCTGTAAAATGTTCCAGCGGTTTCGTAAGGAGCGTATAGAGCGCCTGCAGGCTCAAGCTCGACATATGGATAGGCCGTCCGTGTACGTCATTCCCATCACTCTGTCTGAGGATGACCTGCACAGACCCCCGCGCTACAGCACCGTCCAGTTCTGTGAGGCTCCTCCGTCTTACAATGAGGTGCGTTATCTACATTACTGAAAGCAATTTGTCTATAAAGAGACAGTTCACCCAAAAATGAAAATTCTTCTATCATTTACTCATCATTGACTTAGTTAACTAGTTATTTGATAAAAGAAGATATTTTGAAGAATGTTAGAACCCTGTAACCATTGACATCCACAGTAGGAAAAAAACACAATGAAAGTCAATGGTTAAAGGGTTTTAACATACTTCAAAATATCTTCTTTTGTGTTCAACAAAACAAACATAGTAAATGATGATGGCAGAATTTTCATTTTGGGGTGGACTGTCTTTTTAAATAAGCTCCTCTCCTTCTGAAAAATCGATAATAAAACATGATTCTCTCCTACATTTGCAGTTAAACCTGAAGCCTGAAGTGTCTCCTCTGGAACCTCCTCCTGATTATACAGAGTCCATCTTTTCTTCAGCCTCATACTCATAATTTACCATCAGATCAAACCCACAGTAAGAGTTTTCCTGAGCACTTGGACTGGTTAAAAAGAAAAATATGGACAACATGGTATCCTCGTGGCTTTCCAAGGACTGCTATTCATGCTGGCTATGCAAAGGTTGAAATCATGAAGAAAAAACTCACAGTTACGGAATAATCTGCTAATATTAGCACCCTTAGTAAATATGAGCAAGAATATAAGGAAAAAATACTTTTTGTTTCATATTTTTAGATCTTTTGCTTAAAATGTTAACAAAAAATTGAAGACGCTTGTAGGAGTTTTTTTTTCTTTCTTCAGTCCCTATCAGAGAGTTTGTGCTGATTTTGGTAAGGGTCGGCTTGATGTTTTAGAGACTTTCTGACCCTAAGACCCAACCAACATTGCACTTCTCCAGTTGTGATTCTTGAAAATGTTCTGTCCGCTCAACCATCCTCCTAACAGTGTGTTTGAACAAAAACACTTCATAATAATTCATAACACTTTCAATTAAGTGTAACTTGTTAATTATTGCCATAATGATGAAAATGGGAATTTTTCTGTGTTTTGGTATTTTCTTTTAGCCACTTCCCATTTTGTGAAGCTCAACAACTTTTTTCTTCTTAAATCACAGCTCTGTTCTTTGGTTTTAACCACTGTGATGAATGACCGAGAGACTTTGGTCTTTGTGTTACCTCATATTTATAGCCCTGTGAAAAAGGTGTTGGTAGAACAATCCTAGTCAAGAAAGTGTATTAAAAAAACAGGAATATGCATATAAATTCAAAGTAGTGCCAATAATTGTGGCATATATTTATATTACGTACAGTGCTCGGCATAATTGAGTACACCCCATTTTGAAAATGAATATTTTTCTCCATTTCTCAGTGAATATGGGTAATATATATTGGTGCATTTGGACAAAACAGATTATTAAACAGATATATTTATTAAAATAATATTTTAGTCACCAAACATCTTAGAAATGGAAAGATAATACAATTAAATTATTATTATTATTTATGCAAAATATTGCAAAAACTTTTTTACAAACTACAACATTTTAAACAAAATTGTATATATTTTTTGTTTTCTCTTGATTTTTGCTTTTTTTTATTTGTATCTAATATTTTTCTATAACATATAAATTTGGGTGTGCTAGTTTTTGGACCGTTATTAACAAAAAGTTATTTTGTTAGATAAGCTCCAGATATTGTAAAGCATCCAATAGAAAATATTCATTTAAATGAGAGATTTGTGGGGGAGTACTTATATGCTGAGCACTGTATATTTAATGAAGACATTTGTTTTTTGATAAAACTGTGCTGTGTTTGCACAAGTGTTTGCTCTCAGTGAGAGCAGAGTGATTATTCATATTTTAAAATAATATCTTGAGCAAAAAAAGACATTTTTTTCAAACTTCTTTGCTTGTAAATATCAAGTTTACCAACATCATTGGAGGGCTCTTCATAATAATCTGAGATTCTGCTGGGAGTTTGAACATCCTACAGGGTTTTTAAAAACATTTGTTTGCAGAATGAGCAGAAATAAATTGTTTAAATGTTGAATATATTCTGTTTTGATGAATATTATAAATTTTGTACATAGCTAAACCTGTTTTTGTTTCAAGATTTCTTAACTTTGTAATGTAAATTGTAC